>JAVYIG010011229.1:0-62408 GCA_035222895.1 Strongylocentrotus droebachiensis | reverse complement strand
TGCCCCTTTTATGTCTGTTTAAGTGAGTCTTTTTTACTCCCAAAAGTACCCCATTCCTTTATAATATATGCCCTTTTTCCTTGTGGGATTAAAGTACCCCTTATCCTTTTGTAATAAGAGCCATGAGTACACAAACAAATATACAAATAAAATTGTACTTTAGGGCCTAGTATAATGATTAAAAAATGTGTAAATAATGACTAACGCGTAATAGAAATATAATTTAGAATGGGGTATAAAATAAAAAGCAAGTGTAACATTATGTGACAATTAAATAAAGGAAAGCACTACAAAATGAACCTGATTAAAGAGAAGTAACCAAGAATATTACTGTGATTGTATGAAATAAGCATGCTGGCCTCGCTCACCTTCAAAGGCGCTTGTCAGAAGTAAGCAGTAAAGCGTCTGTTAGGTAAACTTGTATTTTGTGGACACACGTAATAAAGCACTCCTAGATAGTATTGATAATTAAATGAGGTGAGAGGTGTGTATTGAGAGGAAATCACAAGTAAGTGGGCTTAACTTTTCAATACCTCTCGACTACAAAAAATGTGGAAAGCAAATATTCTCAATAAAATATTTAGTATAGCACCTTTTCATTGTAATTCAAAGATTTAGACATTGCTATAAAAAATATACATTAAAGAGTTTAAAGAATGATAATGCTATTTACAAGCATAAAATGATGATGATAAAAATGGACGTATTATTGTACATGAAAGCGGTCTAGCTTTGGAACATATACATTCCTTACTACGATTTTCCTTTGTGGCTCATATTTGTTGGAATATGAGTCACAAGCATAATTGCTTATTTGCAGGCCTGCTATGTTATAGTAATTTGTATGTACTAAAGTTTTTTTTTCAATGAAGGCATTACACCAACAGGCAACAAACCTGAAGGTATTTTACAAGATAAATATAAGAATACATCTCCTACTAAAATTCTCCTAGGTAATACGAGCCACAAGCATGTTTGATTTATTGGTACATGTATATTTTAGTGATGTGTATACGGTATGCACCTTGTACTTTATTTTTGTTCAATATAGAAATGATACCAAGAAGAACATGATTTAAAGTTACTTTAGAAATTAGATATTAATTCAATAATAATACTGATAATAACAAGAAAAATAATAATTACAATAATAACTAGATTTTAATTCGTCACTTTGACGAATAAGGTGGTCTGTCTTCAATCTTTTAGATTTTAATATTTACTATATAGGGAAAGGGAGAAGTTATATAGACGTGTAAACAATGATGATCAAGATGATGGTGATGATGAACATGATGATGATCATGATAGTTAATGGTGATGATGATGATGATGATGATAATGATAATGTTAGATGATGATATTAATGATAATGTTAATGAAGATGATGATAATGATGATCATGATGATGATGATAATGTTAGATGATGATAATAATGATAATGTTAATGATGATGATGATGATCATCATCATGATGATGATGATCATGATGATGATCATGATGATGTTGATGATCATCATCATCAGACCATGATGATGATTATCATCTTGATAATGATGATCATGATGATATTGATGATGATCATCATCATTATCATGAGCCTGATCCTGACATCTGATTGAAAAAATGAGGGGACATTTAGATAGCATATAGTCTCAGCTACAACATACTCAAAGATCAACAAAAACCAAGCAGAAATAACGGCGATATTGCTCGCAAAAGACAGGAACGTAGAATCTAGATTTGAGAAAAAGTCATCTCCCATAGGGATTACACGCCAACAGTAATGGATCAAGTGATAATATGGTAATCATACAGTAAATATAGTTGTTTATTACATTATTTGCAATTCTACGTGTTTTGATATTCAAAGGAGACGGTTGAGTGAAAGGTCAAAAAGACAACAACAAAAAAGAAAAGAAAAAAATTGTTGGAGACGCCCGGACTCGAACCAGGGGTCTCGAGGTCGGAAGTCAAGTGCGTTACCGATATACCAAAACATTTCCCATAGATATTACACGTAAACGGAAAATGGAATTCTCAAATCCCACTTTGCAAGTGAAATATGAGCATGATTCCGGCATCTGATCGAAAAATAAAGGGCACACTTGTGATAGATTATTGTCTCAGCTACAACATACTCAAAGCTCAGCGTAAAAAAAGATAAAACGACGGAGATATTGCTCACGAAAGACGGGAATGTAGAATCCAGTTTTGAGAAAAAGTCATGTCCCATAGAGAATACACGCAAAATGAATAAAATTGACATGCCTCCTTTAATCTCAAAAATACGCCATGATCCCTTTCTTAAAATGAAAAATTGTTGGAACTGCATCTGTGGAGAATTGTCTCAGCTAAAACATATTAAAATTTGGAAAAAAATCGATACAGAGATACAATCAATTTTCCAACAGTATGCTGTCGTCATCATATGCAAATTGAAATTTTGAGTTCGGAGGCCATTATGATGACGTCATGAGTTAATTGAGGGTCGAATGAGACATGAAATCATATCTCCGACTCATAATCTATCCAAATATGAAAAGAAATTGGGGGGTATCTATCCATTCTGAAGAGTTACAATGAATTTTGTATAGGCATGTTTTTGCACATGTATTGTGGATATAGATAGCGCAGGTCCGCGCGTACTGTAAACTTTGACGGACGCTCATTGCCTTATTACTGGTCAGAAAAAGGTGAGTAAGGTATTTAACTGTTTGGAAAAATGTGGTTAATATGATGATAGAGAAAATTTGGCGATTCTATGTTGCAAAATGTAAGTACGCGCGGTTACGCGCGGAAACGCGCACACATAAGTGCTCTCGCGCAAATTTTGAAAGCACTTACAATGGCCTGAAACGTGTGCAAAAAAAAGTTGGGACGAATTGGAGCATTTTAAAATTTTGATGCGCGCGTACGTAAGCGTCGAGGTGTGCGCACGGATTTTGTTGACATTTTTTGTTGAAGTTAATGTATACCAAATATGGTTGATTTTTGATAACTCGTTATCGAGATATGATAATGACCTGATGTTTACAAAATGGCGCCTGGATGACGTCACGATGACCCCATGACCTTGAAAAAGATTTCGGGAACTTGATATTACAGGGCCTGATGACTGACAGAAATTCGAAGGAAATTGACCAAGTCGATTTCGAGTAAACGTGTACACGAAAAAGTGTACGGAAGAAATAAAAATAAAGAAATAAATAAAGAAAGAAAAATCTCAATAGGTGATCTGTCGTTGACAGACCACCTAATAATAACAGGAAGAAGAACAACAACAATGTCATTAGTTGCAATACGTATGGGTAAGTATTTGAATGATAAAGGAAATATTATATGACAACAGGCACTAGGAGTACACGCATACATTTCATATGAGAAAATTCATGCAGTATTATGTTGCAAAGATAAAACCACCACGATTTGTTGGAATATAATCACAAGATGTAGAAACATGTAAAGAATGAAATTAATAAAATTTGAAGGTAATAAACAACATGTATGATTATTTCAATTTCCAAGCAGTACAAAGAATACAAAATGAAGTGTGGATATAAAAATATAATGAAAATAAATAAATCTACATTGCGTCCAAGCCCTTCCCTTGTCATTGTTCTCCATCTTCACTCGTAATCCTTATTTCCTCTTTAATTTAATTTGTCAGTTTGAGAAAACCATTCGTACTCCTTATTTCCTCTGTATATTTTTTTGCCAACCAGAGGACACCATAAATTCCCGACCGAACCTAACTTTATTTTCCAACTGCAATCATAGTGATTTCTCACAATTTTCAAGCGATTGATGATCTGCGTCTTAACAAATCACCTCCCCCCCCCCCCCCCCCCCAATAGGCTAGACAAAGATATTACAATATGTATTTCCACTCACCTTAGACTTGTTTCCTTCTTTAGCAAGAAATGCAAAGGAGTCACTGTGCAACGCTGCATGTACTATTGCAACATCCTTTAAAGAGGGCACAGAGCATATAATCTCTGCTACATCATGTGATATAGTTGGTCCAAGTTCTCTATGACTCACATTAAGTCTGATCTTTAAACAAAAACAACAACAAAATAAAAAATGAACATAAAATGATAGTATGAGAAAATCAGAGTCCATTGCTAAAGTTAAAGACCACCTGGAATTATGTTGATGCTTCTGTCACTGCTCCTGCACCAAGATTGTCTCATTGAAAGATTACAGAATGTGTACATTTTAAAGTGGCCCACATCATCAGAGTAGTGCTATGACCTATGATCCCCTTTTTTGCAAAGGAAGGTCTTGTATAACATTTTGTCTGTATATACATTGCAGCATGGCAAGAAAGGCCATTTTCAATGGGCCCTCAAATTGACCCTCCATCGAAAGGGTTACTCTGAGGTCTGAGCATCAAATTAACAAAAGGACTGCTGCTGCAAAACTGCTGTGCAGAATGCCATTTCAAGATGGCTTATTTTCTGACCAGAAAAGGGTTGGCAGTCTAATAAAACTTACTAACATAATAAAATAATATATGCCGATACCAGTAATGGGTATGTGAAACTATATTGCCCAAGAATTATCATATTGCCTGATCTGGATACGATGGCAATGTGGTTTCATATCATCCCCCCCCCCAAAAAAAAATAGGCAGTCAATTTCATTATTAGTATTTAGCCACTGTAAAAGATCATTAGATATATCCCAGATTATCAGGTACTACATGTAGGTAATAGATGTTACCAGTGGCGGATCCAGGGGGGAGGGGGGGGGGGGGCCGGCCCCCCTGGGAAAAAAACTGAGTAAAAACACGTTAATTTTATCTTTTTGGGGAGATGGGCCCCAAGTGCTCAAGAGGGGTGCACATTTTCGAGGGCAAAACAAAAAAATGTGCTCAATACCCCCCCACTGAGCGCATTTTCGGGAGCAAAAATAATATAAAAAATTAGTGCTCACTAACCCCCCCCCCCCCCCCCCCCCCCCCCCCCCCCACTGAGCGCATTTTTGGAAGGCGCGAATTTCAAATTTTCGGGAGCAAACAGAAGAAAAAAATTGGGCCCCCATCCCTAAGAAATCCTGGATGTTACATAGTGGGAAATTTGCATATCATTGATCCATTAATAAAACATGCATGTTGGCATTGCGCTTTCTTGTTAATGTATGTATACTTACCACATCTAAATGTATACCAGTGGAAGCATAACCTGCTACAGTGTGTGCGTTTATATCTTTGTTTATGTCCAGAGATGACACGTATACTCCACCCCTCACCAAGGTTGCGGTATAGGCTGCGGTAGCTAGGTCCTGACTCTCGAAGGCTACATCAACCCAGAAATCACTGTCCATTTTGTTCCGGGCATCAATACCTTGTACCATGCATTTCATGACATGGTTTGCAATGTTTTTGTCCCTTGATACAGTGAAGTACAGGAGATACCTAAACTCTTCCTTCCTTGGCAGCACTACTAGCGTAATCAGTCTGTTGAATTCATTGAGCTCAAATTTATACAGGAAAGCAAGATGGACCCCAGCCATGTACTCCTGAAAGAGTTTGTGTGGAAAGAAGATAGTAGACTGCAGGGGTGGACCGCTCTTATCATATATAGATGACAATTTTTTCTCCTGAGACAACACCCCTACCCTGCAAGCTGTTTCCATGGAGTCTGAGCACTGTTCAAAAACACCTTCTTTGAAAATAAGGGTGTTTTCTTCTAGACCGATGAAAGCAACTTTGGCAACTGGTTCCAAGAGCTTCTCAATTTGAGATAGATATTTTTGGAATGACGGGCTGCCTAAATCTGTTATCTCTTTCTGAACATAATGTACCTTCAGGAATTCAAACATTTCATCAAATATTTGAGAGAAAGTTTGAAATGACTTAAACTTTTCTCGTTTTTCATCACAAAGTTCTCTCCACATGTGACAGAGCATAGCTATGTAGATAGGATACGGGGCCATATTCTCAGATATGATGTCATTGACTTTGGTTAATTGGATAAGCTGATCTGCTGTGGCCACATTGTCTTCAAAGTACTTGTGAATGTAAACTTCCACATTCTCCTTGCTAAAACCTTCCACATGAATGAAAGTGTACAGCTTCCTTAGACTAACATCCCATCTAATCTCTGTGACCTTCCATGGGCGACTTGTTACCAATACCGGGCAAGCGGCAAGTTCCTCTGAACGAAGAATGTCTGTAAGTGCAATTTCACCTCTCTCTGAAGAAGTTCCACTTGCCTCTGCACTGTTGAATCTTGGCTGCGAAGTGGCACTTGTTGGGCTTGATGACTTTGGCTGCATTAAGTTTTGATGCTTATTCTGGTTCATCTTTGATTCTGATCTTGCCTTGGTTTGATCAGCAGACTTTGGCTGGTGACATTTTGACTTTAAACCAGCTTTCCTTTGCTTTACAACCTTGCCATCAAACTCATCTAATCCATCAAACGCAATGAATACATCTTTTGGATTTGACCGGATGTACTCAGTGATCTGGCAGGCTGTTGCTGGGTTGTCCTTGGAGAGATACGACTTGGCAATCTCACCGATCGTGTATTGCTTGGCTTCACGAAAAGGGACAACAAGTACCCACACAAACTTTGGGACAACAGGACTGTCATTGATCCAGTCCCAGGCAATCTTAGCACAGAATGTTGTCTTTCCAGCCCCAGCCTCTCCCTGAATCATGATCCGCTTGGGGAACTCTCCATTGACTTTAAGATCAAAGAGATCCTTGTACTCAAGTGGTCGCTTGCATTGTCGATGTTCCTGTTCTAGGACAAGGTTTGTGTACATGTCTGTGAATTCCGTAATGGAATCAGGGTTGAGAAGATCAGCTCTGATCTTACAGAGAGTTGTCCGGTACTTGGATTTGAAATCATCTGCACATCTCTTGATCTGGTCAGGAGAAAGTGGTTTGGTCTGTGATCCTGGCAATGTAACAGGTGCACCTTTGAATTTAATAACATAAGTGTCACGTTTTAACTTGGATCTTTAAGATCACCAGCAATTTTTTCTGAATATCAAATTGTTTCATTGAGGATATTCATAACATGAACACATAAACTAACTTCTATTGTATTTATTGTTTTTCAACTGTACATTTTCATTCTTTTAATTCTGTTGTTTGAGGGTGTTATCTGGACAAAGATTCAATGAGAACAGATGATATGATTTATCGTCTTTTCAATTTTCTATACATCACACATGTACACTATTGTGGATGCACGACATGTCTACGTTTGTTTTCTTTTCTTACTTCAAAAATATCTCAATAGAATTTATCTTTTTTAGTACACTGTCGCTCATAACGGTGGAATATTTTTTTTAAATCCCAATTTATGGAATTATTTTTAAAATAATTTAAAAATACTAGATCTAGATAATAGTATACATTCTCAGATTTTATTGAATAATAATTTGCCAATGTATGTTTTGCGTGATTGCTAATGCATGTATACCCAATAAACAAAATCACGTGAAAATCACGTCAATATCAAGGTATCGACTTGAGGAGAGTTACGTTCTTCAAACACCTGACATTTACGTAAATGTGTTAATACGTTTATTACACTAGGTAACTTAAAACACACGTACATTAAATCACGCAATTGTCACTGCAATATCACCATTATAATAACGTGATTATCCCTACCTTGGAGACCAAGGTTTGTAAACCTAATACTCCCATGTTTATTTGGTTATGAAATTACATCTTCATAAACGAAAGTATCGCGTCACAGAAACACGTGAAGCGTTATCGATAGTTTTAGTCAAAATATCTGCGTGAAATTCACGTGAATATTACGAGGCTGACTTGAGATGAATCATGTTCTTCATTCACGTGAAATTTACGTCGAAGAAGAAATATGTTACTGTAACCCGCGTTCAACCCAATAATTACGCAAATGTTACACAATAAATGAACCAAAATAATGACGTTCTCATCCCGTTTCTGAACATCGTGTCTTGGATCTTCCATAATTACGTCCAGGCGCGCCGGAAGCAGCTTGGGATTAGAGGGGGTGGGGGGGGGGGGGGTGCAAACATCCCAGAAGAGAAAGCTAGTTGCAACTGGTCCAGTTGATGAACCAGTTAATGCCAACTGGTAACCCTGGAAATTGAATTGGGCTAAATGATCCAGTTGATCCAGGTCAGTTAGAATTCAACTGGTCTAGCTGAGCCATTAGAACCATTCGGTAAAACTTCCAACCAGTTGAACAGCAACAACACTTCAATACTTGTACGTCTGTATTTCCAATGTAAAGGCATTGGTAATAAGTAGACCTACATAATTTAATTAATCGACATTTTTTCATATACTTGTAATTTATTGAAATTATTTTAGTTCATAGTTAATGTTTCCCTAATTCATGTTTAACTAAATGTAATCTATACGAAGTAGCGAAATGTCCTAATAACTGGTAATTTATATTTGTAGTATTTTCGAAATGAATTGCATATAACTAAATCATCAGTAATTAAGAAATATGCTGTAAATTCAGATAAATTGTTTAAAAAACATAGATCTGGACGCACCCCATATTCAATATGCAAATTAATTGGTGTCAGCTGGTTCAACTGGAAATATACCAACATCAACTGGTGCAACTAAAAATATGCACACTCCAGTTATCAACTGGTGCAATGAAAATATGCCAACAGTCGGTTATCAACTGGTGAACATACAAATATGCCAACAGTCACGGGATTATCACCACGGAACTTAAATGGTAACTGTGAAACCATCAAGACACCCAAGAATAACTCATTTTCACACCTGGAAGACACGGAATACCCAGCTTATATCAATAATCCATTTGAGTCACGAGATCATCACCGCGGAACTGCTGGCATCTTTGACTACCATTTAAATAGGTATTTTCAGACACTTAATAATGACTAATTTTTCACACTTAAAAGTCACGTATGCCCAGCTTAGATTAATAATCCGTTTGAGTCAAGAGATCATCACCGCGGAACTGCTGGCAACTTTGACTACCATTTAAATAGGTGTTTTAAGACACCTAATAATTACTAATTTTTCACACCTAAATATCACGGATTCACAGCTTAGATTAGTAATCAGTTTTAACTACGTGATCATCACCAAGAAAGTTATGGTAACTTTGAAACCATTTAAAAAGGTGTTTTAAGACACCTAATAATTACTAATTTTTCACACCTAAAAGTCACGTATGCCCAGCTTAGATTAAATAATCCGTATGGGTAACGAGATCATCACCGCGGAACTTATGGCAACTTTGACTACCATTTAAAGAGGTGTGTAAGACACCTCAGAATTACTAATTTAATATAACCAGAGATTCACGGACAGAATAATAAGACGATTAGCCGGTGTAAGTAACGTGATTATTACCATCAACCTTGGATAACCTGTGAAACCAATCGATAAAGGTGCTTACAAGACCAAATAATTACGTATTTATCACCACCATCGGTTAACGGACAAAAAACTCGTTGCTTGGTCAAGTGGTTATTTGGTCATAAACACTTGATTTACAGAGGTAAGTGGAATCACGTTACTCCAGTCCCGTGATAAATTGGTGGTTTTTAGGTTAGATGAAAACGTGAACAGGAGTACATTTTTTGTTTAAATGAAGGCACGTGTTGATAACGTTTAAATCTAGTTCAAAAGGCACTATATTTTAAAATCACTTAAAATACACTCCCAAAAGAGGTTACTTTTTAGTGTTCTGTTTATTGGGATATGCTACTATGTTTATCAACTAGGGGGCCTATGCCCTTAAGGCATAAATGACAGTAATGAGGATTAATGCCCCACAAAAGGGCACTAATATAGCTCATCGACACGGTGTTGATCCTGGGGCCTCACAGTTATGACGTCATTGCTTTGTCACTGAACCATGATTGTACGCAGCGGGGGCTAGGGTAGGGGGCAGTCTCCATAATTTTAAAAAAACACACAGAAAATGCAATAAATTTTCAATAATTTATTGCATTCTACCCCGGTCCCCAACATAAAAAATCTTTTGTGTGCCCATGCCTTGAGCCATAATGCATGGCCGTCCAGAGAATTTGTTTATGTTGGGGACCGGGGTAAAATGCAATAAATTATTGAAAATTTATTGCATTTTCTGTTTTTTTTTATTTATGGAAACTGCCCCGTACAAGGGCATAGGTCCCCTAGTTGATAAGCATAGTAGCATATACATGCTTTAGCAGTCACGCAAAACACACATTGGCAAATTACTATTCAATAAAATCTGAGAATGTATATTATTATCTAGATCTATTATTTTTAAATTATTTTTAAAATAATTCCATAAATTGGGATTAAAAAAAAATATTCCACCTTTATGAGCGACAGCGTATTTACATATTTATATACCATGTAAATATCACAAATTTCCATCGCTAATAGTATAGACAATAACGATGAACCTTATAAACCTATTCGACTTACAGCTCAAAGAAAAATTCCACATGATATACAAAGAACTCATGAGAAATGTAGTTTTTCTCTTTTTTTTGTACACAAAATTCAGAAATTCTCAATTTTGGGACTGACATTGGGTCTTAAAGGATAAGAGGACTATATTTGTAATGGTACAATTTTCATAACCTTGGTGTCAAAAGATGACAAGACTTGAAGAAAAAAATGACTGGGCTTGAAATGCCAAATAAATTTAACGACAATCCGTATATAGCTTCAGGTAAAACTAATTTAATCATCTCCCTTACACTTGTAACACAAAGTGAGTGGGTTTGTAACCATGGCCACACAGCC
This sequence comes from Strongylocentrotus droebachiensis, assembly GCA_035222895.1. Classification (NCBI taxonomy): domain Eukaryota; kingdom Metazoa; phylum Echinodermata; class Echinoidea; order Camarodonta; family Strongylocentrotidae; genus Strongylocentrotus; species Strongylocentrotus droebachiensis. The sequence goes on along the minus strand of JAVYIG010011229.1, from coordinate 51,653 downwards.
CACAAAACCAACAATATCTTTCTAGTGAGCTTTGTGAAAAGTTGTCAGAAGAACGTTGCACAGTTAAGACCAACGTGGATGTTCTAACAACTACTTTGAGGGTTCAACAGACCGGCAGTATATGTCTTGTGAGCTGTTCGTCTACTGGGATGTCCTGCTATAAATAACCCTATTTGTACCAAACAAGAATATGTTAAAACAGTATTTGTTGGCTACCTGCAAAGGCAAGACATTGTCGAAGGGCGATTAGCAGACATGATTTCCTTTTTATTCTCACCTGTCGTGTTTGGGACTAGACTGCCAGCGAGTAGTTCGTCAGAGAGGAACCCTAAGTCACTTCTTTCTAATCCCTCTGCAAGAAGAGCCCTGATGTCTGTGCCTGGAGGTTGTTTGTCTCTCCATCTTGTAAACACTGTTATCAATGCATCACTGGTATCTAGGCTACGTTCCTTGATTTGGCCAAGCTCTGCGATGGAGATCTTCAGGTAAACGCCCACCTCTTTGTAGTAGCTAGGTGCAATTAGCTTGGACAGCTTTATTAATTCCTCCTCACTGACAATCCTGTAATTGAAATAAAGATTGGAAGCATCTCTTAAATATCTCTGAAGTATCTCTTATTGTGTTCATACTTTGTAAGTTTAGTTCAGTTGCTGATGAGCTATTCAGGTGAAACAGACTGTACAACTAACTGCATGGAAGAATAAACTACTCATACCTACAAGTATGTACACTAGCTTCTACAGTTGAGCACTTTCAGTACCTGCACTTGTCTTTCATGCACATACCTATTCATGGGTGTCGATCCCGGGGGGGATGGGGGGGGGATATATCCCCCCAATATTTCAGGTGGGGGGGGGGATGGCCTGTACAATCATCCCCCCCAATAATTCACCACAAAAAAATTAAAAAAAATGAAGAGAAAAATTAATGATGAGAGTCCGATGAGAGTAGTTGACCATCAATATACACATTTTACTATCTCATTTTCATAATACATACATATATACAAAGTAAATAAGACAACCGTATATGAGACAAGAATTAATTGAATTCTCGCTCATACGGCTTCATCAGGAATTGATGAATTTATTCAATTTGTTCAATCAACAGCATCAGCATCAAAAGCAAAGAGCTAAATGTTAAGCGCGAAGCACATAAGTAGCAATCTGCAATGCACATCAGACAATCCTGGACAGTGTAAACATAGATGAACTCTGTGACGATTTCGTGATGAGATCGGAGACAAGGAGAAAGATTTTCGGACATTAGTATGACTTATAAAATAATTCACTAGTTGTTATGTTATTTCCGTTCACCCTTTTTAAAATTCACGTCATTGTTGTATCTTTATTTTTATTTTTTTCACTCATTTTATTTCCTGATATTTCCTAAAACATTTTTCATTTTTGGAGAAAGATTATTATGTCACAACTTATTTGTGACACAACTTATTTTTAGTGGGGAAACTGAATTAAGACAAGGATTAATATAGAGAACAGTACAACGAATCGGCTTCTTTCTCTAATAAATTAGCGAACAGGGCAAAGCTGTTAGGGGGGCAACTGAATTCAGACGTGGATTAAGAGTAATAATCAAATGAAACGTCAAAGTACACGATACAACTAATCGTCTTCTTTTACTAATGATTTAATGAAACGTGAGAGCTTCCGCGCTACGCGCGGAATGGGCGAAAATGGATACAGACAAGGATTAAGAGTAATAATTTATTAAAACATTAAAGCTTCCGCGCTTCGCGCGGTAGGGGGGAAACTGAATTCATGAAGGACACGATACAACAAATCGTCTTCTTTGTCTAATAATGTAATAAAATGTGAAAGCTTCCGCGCTTCGCGCAGGAATGGGCAAAAATGAATTCAGACAAGGATTAAGAGTCGAGAATGGTACACAGAATCGTCTTCTTTCTTTAATAATCTAATGAAACTCCAGAGCTTCCGCGCTACGCGCGGGAGAAGGGGAACTTGATTCAAACATTAATGATTAAGAGTCGAGAATGGTACATCGAATCGTCTTCTTTCTTTAATAATCTAATGAAACGTCAGAGCTATCGCGCTACGCGCGGGGAAGGGGAACTTGATTCAAACAAGGATTAAGAGTCCAGAATGGTACATAGAATCGTCTTCTTTCTTTAATCATCTAATGAAACGTCAGAGCTTCCGCTACGCGCGGAGGAAGGGGAACTTGATTCAGACAAGGATTAAGAGTCGAGAATTGTACATCGAATCGTCTTCTTTCTTTAATAATCTAATGAAACGTCGGAGCTACCGCGCTACGCGCGAAGGAAGGGGAATTTAATTCAAACAAGGATTAAGAGTCGAGAACGGTCCAACGAATCGTCTTCTTTCTCTAATAATTTAGTGAAACGTCAAAGCTTCCGCGCTTTGGGCGGGGGGGGGGGGGGACTCCCCCTCCCTGCACCCAACCCCCTAGGAACCGCGCTTCGCGTGCTGCACTACCGCCCCCCTAAAATTAAATCATGGCTACGCGCTTGGGAGGGGTGCAACTTGCCACACGCTTCTACCACTTTGGTTGCTTTGATCCATTGCCGAAAATATTTTGGCACCTATCATCCCCCCCAACCACGGATACAAATCGACACCCTTGTACCTATTGACTTCCTTAAGCTACATGTACCGGTACTGATAAGATTTATTTAAACATATATTGAAGCATATATATACACACAAGGCTTATACCTCATTAAGCAGTGCACTTGAATACGGAAGAAAAATTGGCATGCATGTATGTGGTGTTATAATAATATAAGGAAAGTACTTTAATATCCCTACTGCTAATTACAGTTACAATAAAGAAAAGGAAATAAAGCTTCAAATACATAGACTGACCTGTCTGGTCCAGGGTTGGTTTCAACATCACCAGATCTCACCAGGAGAATCATGAGCAGATAAAGAAGGCTGAATCCATCCATGGTGCAAGATGTTCTTCCCATTCAACAGAAACTCAGTCCGCTGGCAAGGTACACAAATGATAACCCAAGCAAGACATCCTGTAATTGACAAAAAAGGGGGGTTCTGTTTACTTTGCGAATTACTCATTATTACCGACAAAATACACATTTAAGGGATTCATTCAATATTATGGGAATTAACATAGAGAGCATGGTGATGTCAGATGCAGCTGTAAATGGTGGAATTTGTAGATTTCAAAAACAATTAACAAAAAAACTTGCACCAAATGGGGGGATGCTCCCTCAGGAATTCTTTATTATTTTATTTATCATGAGTCGGTTTGTTTAACTGATCGTCGACCCCCAGTAATTAAAACCCTAATAGCTAAACTCCTCTTACAGATAGCAGAAAAATTACAAAAGGAAACTGGTGAAGGTTGAAACGAAATTGAGCCAACTCGATAATAATCAAGAGATTATGAATGTTTCAAATATGACACCACTAAATCTATGTGAATCACAAATTGGCAATTTGGTCAGTGGATTGTGACGTCGTCATGGACAATTAACTCTTCAATAATAAGAGATTATAAATGTTTGAAATACAAGAATACTAAATCTATGTCAATCTCAAATTGGCAATTTGGTCAGTGGATTGTGACGTAGTCATCAACAACTCTTCCATTTGTCGTGTACAAATTTTTTTAAATGTCACATCCCAATTCTACATTTGGCATTGCACTGCTCACAATATATATATGGGTAGCACATATCATGGGTCCTCTTAAAAAGAAAAAAAACGTAAGTGTATATGTTACACATTTGGAAAAGTTGACATTTTAGTCATTTTTGTGTTTTGAAGCGAATGTCAAAGTTGTCTGGCACTGGCTCTATGCCACAGTGACATTACCAATTCAGCCACTTTGATGTGCCCATACGTAAAGTGATTACAACTTCAAAACATTCATAACTCTCATAATGTCTTGTTCATTTTTTTTTTACTTTCAGCAATCCGCCTCTGAATTTTATAATTTCTTTCAGAGTCCATTAAGGTTGGGTTTTCCTTTAAACCTTAAGGCTACAGCTAGGGTAGACCGAAACTTCAAAAGCTTTTGTAAGTTTCTAAACCCTAATGAGGCATGGGTATTTGAGATCTTTCTAGTTCGGGGGGGGGGGGGCATTATGGCCCCCCTAAGATCTCGGCCATTTCACAGCCGATCGCCGCAAAAAATTGCATGCATGTCAAGTGAAGTGTAAAGAATATTATGATAAATTCACTTTTTTGAGAAATTCACGTATTTGCATACTAATGGTAATTTATGCAGATAAAATAACATACATATTACAAAGAAATATATAAACAGAGCATCATCAGTAGAAAACAATACATTTAAAGCATAGCAGAGACATCGCACTATATAAAAGATATATGCAGGACAAATACACAAGTCGGAGCTGGAAGCCCAACTATCTACATGTACAGCTACACTCAACCAAATTCAAACAGCATTCGTCCAATCCAAGTTCCAGATTCTCAGGTAAAGCGGGGCTGTCAACCCTTCCGCATTTGGAGGGAGTCTCATGACACCAGCTCGTAGTGGGAGACTCCAGCCACCACGCCCTTCCTCCCGATCACGCACAAATGATGTAGAATCTTCCCGTTTATACAAAAACCTCCTGCCAAACGTGTAAAACTAAAAAATATCCCGCACCAAAATAAAAACGAATATCGAACGCGTTTGTTTTCAAAAGGTTGTTTCCAATATACAGTGTGAGTAAAAAATTAAATTCGCTCAAGTGGGAGGGGGGGGGGGGGGGGGTTAGTAAAAATAAAACAATTTCAGTTTTATTGCTCACTATCCCTCCAAGAGTCCAACTTCCAAGCAGTTCCCCAATTAAGGCAATTAATTAGGCCAAAGTTGACAGCCCTGGGGCTGGGGCTGGGTAAAGCCAATCCAACAAAGCATATATAGAGAGTCAATATAAATGCGTATTGACCTTTAGCACTGCACTACGTGTAAATAGGCAGTATTTGAATACATGAATAGTCAATACACTCACAACACACAAATGCGGTTGATCGGCAAGTTTGACAGTAGACTTAAAATTTGAATTTTTAAATTATTCTTTCTAACATCAGTAAGTTAAAATAATGGTATTTTACTGCTATTTAGGTGTCATCAATTGTCACTAACGTACTGATTTTGAGTGAAATCAATTGAGTTTTGTACAATGGTGTTTGAAATGTTGAGAATCAATAGCACAGCTTTTGATACACTTTCAATAAATTTTCATATAAACATCTTTGTAATTTACTTTGGCTTTTTAACTATTGTCATATTTTGTAAACCCAGTCCGTATTCTGAAATCGTCTTGTGCCATCCTCTGTCAATTTTATGTGAGCTAACAAGAGACGTCAGTGTTATGTAACTTCCCCCAGCTCAGCACATGCTCACAAAAGAATTGCATTCTTTCATACAATACCTCGACATTACCTTTCTTTTCCTGGTGATGCTACAGCACGTCTGACATAGCAACTCACACGTTGGTATTGTATGGTCTATTGTAAACAGGTGGTCAGCTCTGGTGAAGCTACATACCACTGTCTCTTGTTCAGGCACGTAGCCAGAGTTCGATGTTGTTTTTTTGTTTTTTGTTTGTTTGGGGGGGGGGGGGGGGGGCCACATACATGTAATCGATCGAGGTCAAAAAGGGGGTCTAAAAAAGTTCAACCGATCTTGGAAATTTTAGGGGGCACGTGCCCCCCCCCCCCTTGGCTACGTGCCTGCTCTTGTTAGCTCACCAATGATTGACAGATGATGTCACAAGCCCGCCCCCCTCCACTCAGTGTTATTTAGGGTACGCATATGCATGTTCCCTCCTTTTGAAAACACCCCCTATGTCCGGTGTGTAAAGTCAATTTTTTGTACTACGAGCCAGACTTTGGTGCTTGAAAAGTACCCCTTTACCGGACATTGTGGTAACACGCATGGTATCACTCCGTTCACGGAGTGGGGGGCCGGGGTCACAAGATGAATGAGATCTGGGGCATTTTTTTTAAGGTGGAGCTTAGCAGGTCTGAGAAAATTATTTAAAAAAATATTAAAAGCCTATGCAATATATTTAGACGTTTGAATAACAAAACATAAGTTGTATACAGCCGTACACATCAACAGGAATCAACTTATATTTGGATATCACCCGACCTATAAGATATGGCATGGTAAACAACCCCACAATGCCGCGTATTTAACCTGAACTGAAAAGAAGACAGCTACAGTGGTTTAATTGAGCGTGTAACTAGATGGAAGAATAGCTTGCCAAACAATATCTTACAAGGAGGAACTAATTGGGAGGAGAAAGAGGGGCAGACTAACTAGTACATGGACTGATAACATCAAGCAGCTGACTGGAATGTCATTTGACCAGCTAACTAGAACAGCTGAAGATTTTGTATGGAGAACCTGTGTCTCAAGGTCAATTTCATTGTCGCCACCAACGACCTCCAAGTCATGGGACATAAATACTTAGATAATCAACCATTGCGTTTTAACCATCGACATCATATTTTGTAATCTAGGGGTTGTATTCTGAAAATTATGTTATCTTTGATACTAGCTAGTGAAATTGATGTTGTAACAAAATGTAAGCCATGAAATGGACATTTATTGTTGGTAAGGTGTATCACAAGGGGTTTAAACATGTAACAGCTACAGGTCAAAATCTGAGGGAAAAGGTGGACCATATGTCGGGAGGGAATTTACCCCCTGCCCCTTTAGAGTGTACAAAATCAAACATACTCTCTCTGTGTATCTTTTCCTGAATGTAGGCCTACCCCTATTTTCTTTTTCTTTCTTCTCTGCTGTATGCAAAGCATTTTATGATAATCTTTTAATAAACCTCTTACTGAATCACATAATAATATAATCTTTTTCGAATGTTTTCAATTAATCTATCTCCTTATACTATCTCACGATTTTTGGATCCTCCTTTTCCTTCATCTCTCATTCGATTGCCGTACCTCCAGCCCGTGGCTATACGCGAATTATGTCGCAGTTTATAGATACAGCGTTAACAACCTCATACTGCAACGCATCATACAATTCTGACAATATATAGCAAAATCATAAAGTGTATGGTCGATATAATACTCACATATAATATAGAAAAGTATTCTTTGGTCTAACGTTCAGCACATTTATGAGAAGAAAAATATCAAAGAAAGTGATCCACGGCGTTGCAGGTAAAGAGACGTTTAAACCTTGTCTCACTCGTTCATGTAAAATAATAATTGTATGTATGAAATCAACCAAAAATCATCTAGTCTTATATCATGAGGTTAATTTTTAACTTCAAAGTAAATACTGTTTTCAATCACGTGACATGATAGCTGAACAGGTACAATTGTAAATTTAGCAATGCATGCTTATCAGTTGAAGAAAATGATATTGGAGTTCATGAAAATAAATTAATATCTCAGATTGATGTATAATTGTTTTTGACACTCAAAGCATAATATATTGCATGTAAATAGTAAAGCGGATGTATGTGTAGAATGCGATCTTCACACTTATCAAATTGGCAATTCTATACATTGGTGGACTTTGAATGGGTAACCTTCATCTCCGAATCGGTGTGTAAAAAACAGCTTCATCCTTTGGTTACCACTCAAGCAAGGTAAAATGAATTTACAACAAAATTCTCGATGAAAATATGGGCCTTGTCTCATATTTTGTCACGAATTTCACAACAAAGATTCGCAAATTCACTATAGTCAGGTGGCTTATAGCAGGCGCGGATCCACGGGCCTAATTCTTCCGGCCCGGCTATGGCAAGCCCTTTGTGTAAAAACTAGATAAACCCTGTTTTTCTCAGATAAACTCTGTTTTTCTCAGATAAACTCTGTTTTTCTCAGATAAACTCAGTTTATCAACAGATAAACACAGTTTATCAGAAAAACTCAGTTTATCAGTTGATAAACCCAGTTTATCAAGAAAAACTCAGTTTATCAATGATAAACTCAGTTTATCAACAGATAAACAGAGTTTATCAGATAAACAGAGTTTATCAGTTGATAAACTCAGTTTATCAGAAAAACTCAGTTCATCAGTTGATAAACTGAGTTTATCATTGATAAACACAGTTTTTCTGATAAACTGAGTTTATCTAGTTTTTACACAAAGGGGTTGCCATAGCCGGGCCGGAAGAATTAGGCCCGTGGATCCGCGCCTGGCTTATAGTGTCAAATTTATCGATTATCGCTACCGGTCGGATACTTTAAGCGCCATTTTTAGTACAGGGCTGACCTACTGAACGATATTAGGGTAAGAGCCCCCGGCAAAAATTTCAAATAGGGGTGTGGTGGGCGGGGGCTTCGTCATGGAGCCCCCAAATAAAAAAAATAACGTGAAATAACATTGATTTGTTGTTGTAAAAATACAATTTTTGGTACAGGGCTTCCTTAGGACTTACTGCACAATATATAGGATAGAAGCCCCCTGCAAAAATGCATGTAAGGGAGTTTTGGACGGGGGGGGGGGGGGGGACGTTCCAGAGCCCCGACATGAGAAATAAGGTAAAATAACATTGATTTGTTGTTGTACGAATGCAATTTTCGGTACAGGGTTTCCTTAGGACCTTTTGAATATTATGAGGGTTGGAGCCCCACCAAAATATTTACACAGGTGCGATTTGGGGCCGGGGGCGTCGTCCCAGAGCCCCAAATAAGAAATAAAGTAAAATAACATTGATTTGTTGTTGTAAAAATGCAATTTTTGGTAGAGGGCTTTCTTAGGACTTTCTGAACGATGTGAGGGTAGGAGCCCCCGGCATAATATTAATATACGTGTGAATGGGGTGGGCGTCGTTCTAGAGCCCAGTGTCAAGTGTAATGTAAGATCACATTTAGTCCGTGGGCCAGAGGGGGCTACCGTGCACCCCCCCTATGATCCTACTTTGTGGGTGTCATTTTGTTCATTGGGATCCATAATATCAGAAAAAAGATGTACCCAAGAAAAAAACTCATTTGGACACTGTTTTTTTGCTCCTTATTTGAAGATATGTAAAAATGTCAGTTTTTCGTGTTTTGCACACTTTCTTAGGGTTTGTGAATTATGTGCTTACATTTTACCCTGTTTCTCAGCAGATATAACTCTAATCTCCACCAAATTTATAAAAAATCTTTGTAAACTACACAACAATAGGTAGACAAAATTATTTTATTTTATTTTATTGTCTTTAATTATTAATGACGTCACAAATTTGCATATATTTTTATATGCAAATTTCTTGTCTCAAAACCTGTCAAAATCACCTGAAAGTTGTATTTTGTCTGCTATTATCATGAAATAAGTTTTCAACCCCCCTAATTTGGTGTAAAATTATTCATTGATATGTTATCTGATGTTTCCTGCAAAGAAAATTCAGTCAACTTATGTAGACATTGTTTTTTCCCCATTATTTTGTATGTAAACATATCAGTTTTCCGTGTATTGTACATTTTCTTAGGGTTTGTGAATTATGTGCTTACATTTTACTCTGTTTCTCAGCAGATATAAGTCTAACCTCCATCAAATTAATAAAAAATCTTTGTAAATCATACAACAACAGGTAGACAACATTATTTTAATTTACTTTATTGTCTTTAATTATTAATGACGTCATAAATTTGCATATATTTCATATGCAAATTTCTGTCTCAAAACCAGTCAAAATCACCTAAAAGTTGTATTTTGTCTGCTATTATCATGAAATGCGTTTTCTAGCCCCCTAATTTGGTGTAATATTATTCATTGATATGTTATCTGATGTTTCCCGCAAATTTTGTTCCCCCCCCCCCTCTCCCCCCGCATATTACGATTAATACATTCTGTATATATAATGTACATTCAATTAAAGTTCCTGTTTAAAAAAACAAAAGCTCAACAAGCAGTATTTCAATTACTATTGGGGCTAGCCTGTTAACATCAAACTAAATCGAATACAGTATATTACCACATACATCATTGTTTCCTTTTATAGTATCAGCCTGAAGAGGGGGGGGGGGGGGTCAGACAAAGCCAACTTAAGTTCAGCAGTTGGTCAATAATCCCATTATATGCTATAATATAGTTTGTTGTTTATACAAATGAATGATCAAACGTATACGGGGTACAATTTCATGTATTTCAACTAACTTGACACAATTAGCAATGGAAGAAGCATGCATCCTCATTCTTGAAGACATTTCAGATGTGCACGGTTATCATCGGGAGTGTTACCAACTTTTTACCAAGAATCTCAATCGACTGTCAGAGATCTTATTGATGCCACAGAACCTTCAACATCCCGTCCACCCAGATCGTCAATTGATGAAGTCATCTTCAATCCTGATTGTATCTTTTGTAAAAAGGAAGGCCCCAAATCAATCAAAGTGAAAAGCTCTTGGACAACAGAAAGTCACCAATGTTAGATTTTGGTGGGTGGCAAAATGTTGTAGATGTTGCGAAGAGAGTTGGTGATGAAGACCTACTTTTGAGAATCATGGAAGTTGATCTGTTTGCTGCAGAAGCAAGATATCACAAGAACTGTCGGAAGAAATATGTGGCGAACTAAGAACCAGATTAATGGAGAAGTGACAAGTACGATGAAGTAGCTAAACAGAGAACAATGGAAGTAGCCCACAAGAAAGCATTTGCCAGCATATGTAGATTAAATTGTAGGTGATGAAATACCTGGCCCTCAACCGCAGAAGCCATTGTCTGTATAGATGACCAGATTCCCACTGAGCTAGAGAAGTTTCTGAACCATTTGTTGAGTGGAAATCCATCTCGACCATCACAAAGAGTGACTAGACTTGTCATATTTCTTGGGCAAGATATATGTAGGACAGCCACAAATGGAAAGTGGAAAATGTCCAAGCATATTCTGGTATGGGTGACTCTGAGACATCTCTTACGCAGTGCTCAATTGATCACATTCATGAATCGTCTTGTTCTTTCAGAAAGCTTTTCATTTTCACTTGAGCTTGAATCTGCCATAGCACAAGCGCTACAGTAGACTTTCGGTATTCTATCTAGACAGGTAGTCCGCCATCCCGTGGAGCCATCAGTCTTCCATTCAGACGTTGACGATTTCAACCAATACATTTCAAGCTTAAGTGGTTCTGGCTCTGTCCACACAGCCCATGGGATTATGCTTCAGGAGATTTCTAACAATGAGACAGTTGAATCTTCAAATAGCACAGTACCTTCAGAAGCACGTACATGAACCAAAAAACGTTCCTTGGCTATTGAACATGATGGTCCTCTTCCACCTTGCTATGTCAACCGATATAAAGCATTCAAACAATGTGCCAAAAATGATATTGCGTGGATGCTTGTCCGAAACAGTAGTGGAGAGACAGGTCAAGAGCTTCCAGGTTGGGCTGGATTTGTCTCAGTAACATGGGAGGTGCCTTCAAATGTGACGACCATAGATTACTATCCTGTTATAAAATATCCCATAACAGAATTCGATACAATCCAAGAGTGCCCGAGAGCTGCAGAAGAAGCAAGCCGCGAAGTTGGTCAAGACTATGTCATAACAACATTTGACTTGGGCGTGTGCATGAAGGCATATCCTCTCATTTGGAGTCATCCATAAAATTACGAGAAACACATTGTGTTGATTGGCACTTTCCATTTGATTTGTGCATACTCCAAGATGCTTGGAAAGAAAATGGAAGGATCCGGACTTGAAGATATCCTCTTGGAAGCTGGTCTCATGTCTTCTGGGTCTATGAAAGACGTCATAACAGGAAAGAACTGCGACAGGAGTCTGCATTGTCACAAGACAATGGTGGAGTGCTTAGAAAGGCTCCTTTTTATGAGTTCCTGTCAATGACTGGAAACGATGATGCACTTGTTGGTACAGCTGAGGGATCAAAGAATATCTTCCAAGAGCTAATTCGATCACCAACAAAGGAGAGGCTTGCTGTGGTTGTGGCTAATGCAGATCTGAAGGCGTTGATAGAGTCATATGAGAGCTTCAAAGCTGATGTTCAAAGAGGATCTCTTGGGAAGACGGCGCAATTTTTTATGTCATATGTTGATTGCGTTTGGATTGATCTTTCATTGATCAGGTCTGTGAAAGAAAATGACTGTCCATTATACTTGCACTGCCTGTTCCTTATGCCTGACCTGGTCACAATTACTCCCGATATCTGACCTACCTTGATGTATTCTTGGTAAACATTGAAGATTCACGTCCTGGTGCCATGACATTGCTCGAAAGAGGTGCAATAAGTATTGCCAGGTCGCTCATTCCAGGGAACCGATGTGCTGTCGACAAGACAATTGAGGAGATAATCCTGAAGCATGGCAAATCTCGCGGTGGGGTGGTAGTGGTGTCGGTGTTTCTGGCATAATTGAGAACTACAGTGTATATCAGAGGTGGGCTCAGGTTCAGGCAGCCAACTTGATCTACGGGAATTCTTTGATCCCTGTTCTCTACTCAATTGGAACAACTTCTTTGCTAAGACAGATACATTTAAGGGCCTACACTATCTCCGGAAGGATGTAGAGAACTCGCAACCTCCAACCACTGGCAATTCCTTGGTAGTGGATGATGGTAATGCTGCTTTTTACTACCTAAAAGAGATGCCTGCATACTTCCACGATATTTGCATAAAATTTCACAATGGAGTGTTGTCCAAATGCGATGTCATCTTCAGCACAGACATGTACAAGCCAGACTCTGTGAAGTCAAGTGAACGGACACGGCGTGGGTGTGCAGAGAAGATGATGATTAAAGGAGGCAAGACCAAAAGACCATCTGACTGGAAGCAGTTCCTAACGAATGATGAGAATAAGAAACAACTAATTCAAGTTCTTCTGGATGTCTGGAGTAAGCACGACATGGCTAAGAGGCTGTATGGGAAAAGATGATATTCATCAAAGAAGGAGAAGCCCAACTGATCACTTCTCAGAATGGGAGAGAGACACTGTGTTCTGGGATTCTATCTCTCAACTCAACCCAAGAAGATACAGATTCACGTGTGATCCTTTACTGCCAATACGGTAAAGGAGCAAGGTTGAGATCATGTGCAGATCAAAAGCCCAAACAGCGATATTTTTTTTATATTGCTTCATTACGCTCATCACACTTCAGACATTACATTACTCGTCCATACAGGGAGATGCAACAAGAAGCGGCTCAAAGATGTCACTAATTTCGCACAGCACTCCTTGGACTACATGCTTTCTCAGGCTGTGACTCCACAAGCGCCTTTAAAGGAACCGGCAAAGTCAAGTCAATCAAACTGTTGCAACAACGCAACAAATTTGTCAAACCTCTGGCAGGACTTGGTGATTCGTGGACTGTACCAGTGGAGTTGCTATCCAACCTGGATTTAATGTACATTATATATACAGAATGTACTAGTTGTAATAAGCGGGGGGGGGGGGGGGGGGGGGGATGCGCATACGAGTTGACTGATACCGATTTTTTTGCGGGAAACATCAGATAACACATCAACGAATAATATTACACCAAATTATGGGGCTAGAAAACTCATTTCATGATAATAGCAGACAAAATACAACTTTTAGGTGATTTTGACAGGTTTTGAGACAGAAATTTGCATATTAAATATATGCAAATTTATGACGTCATTAATAATTAAAGACAATAAAATAATTTAAAATAATGTTGTCTACCTGTTGTTGTATGATTTACAAAGATTGTTTATTAATTTGATGGAGGTTAGACTTATATCTGCTGAGAAACAGGGTAAAGTGTAAGCACATAATTCACAAACCCTAAGAAAATGTACAATACACGGAAAACTGATATGTTTACATACAAAATAATGGGGAAAAAACAATGTCTACATGAGTTGACTGATTTTTTTTTGCAGGAAACATCAGATAACATATCAATGAATAATTTTACACCAAATTAGGGGGTTTAAAAACTTATTTCATGATAATAGCAGACAAAATGCAACTGTCAGGTGATTTTGACAGGTTTTGAGACAGAAATTTGCATATCAAAATATATGCAAATTTATCACGTTATTAATAATTGAAGACAATAAAATAAAATACAATAATTTTGTCTACCTATTGTTGTATAGTTTACGAAGATTGTTTGTAAATTTGGTGGAGATTAGACTTATATCTGCTGAAAAACAGGGTAAAATGTAAGCACATAATTCACAAACCCTAATAAAGTGTGCAAAACACGAAAAACTGACATTTTTACATATCTTCAAATAAGGAGCAAAAAAACAGTGTCCAAATGAGTTTTTTTCTTGGGAACATCTTTTTTCTGATATTATGGATCCCAATGAACAAAATGACACCCAAAAAGTAGGATCATAGGGGGGTGCACGGTAGCCCCCTCTGGCCCACGGACTAATTGGTGTGTGGTTATCGACCGCCTGTTTTTGGTACAGGGCTCTCTTAGGACCTACTGAACGATATTAAGAAAGGAGCCCCTGGAAAAACATTAACATAAATGAGAAGGAAAGCAGGGGCGTTGTACCGGAGCCCCCACATAATCACGTTGATTTGTTTTACACTTCCTACCCTTTTTTTTCTCTCTCTCTCTCTCTCTAGCTCTTTCTCACTCGTCCATCCTCCCTCCCTACCCCTCTTCCACTCTCTTCTTCCTCCTCCTCTTTTTCTTCTTCTTTTTCTTCTTGTACTTATTATCATTTCTATCATCAGTTTAATGTTGTTATTATTATTATTATCTTTAATAAGTAATTCTTTTATTTTTCTTATCTGTTTGTAAATATTACTATTTTACTTATTAATTGTATACAAGTCTGTAAGGGACCAAACGGGAACGTGGGTTATCCTGTTCAAGCTGACTTATTTTGTATCTGTTATTATTTTATATTGTTGTATGTTGGAAGCTTGTCGAATAAAAATCAATCAATCAATCAATCAATCAATCAATCCTATCTCACCCCTGGCTTCTCTTCCTCCTCCTACCAGCTCTTCCTTCCTACCCTTCTCTCTCTCTCTCTCTCGCTCTCTCTCTCTCTCTCTCCCTCTCCCCCTCTCTCTTCCTCCCTACCTCTCGACTATCTCTCCCTCTTTCCCCCCTCTCCCACTCTCTTCTCCTTAATTCCCATCTCTCCCTCTGTGATCCTCTCTCACCCTTCTCTTCCTCCTCCTCCTCAGTTCCTCCAATCTCTCTTCCGAACTTTTCTCTCCCCCCCCCCCCCACGTACCCCTTCTCCCCTTAAAGGTAAAGACCAGTAATGGTCATGCGATTGCATTGTGAAAGAAACGTTGTGGAATCGATCAGAAAAGGTTGATCATCTAGCATCTGCAAGGTTCTGGAATCATCAAAATGATAAGAAATTTGGCCCATTCTTCGTAAAGTTACAAGCACTATACACAGAAAGATGTATATGGGACTACCCTATATCTCTCACAAGACCATGAGAGAAACAAATTTACCAAATATATGAATTAGTAGGCGGTTTCCCGGCAAATTTTTTATCATCATGTCTTAGTCAAAACATATTCTTTCACATGATTGGTAATGAGAGCTTCCATTTCATTTTTTGAAATTGGGGCGTTTCCAATACTGGTCTTTACCTTTAACCTCTCTGTCTTTATTGTTTATAAACTTACTATATACATTGATTATTTTTTTTGTCGGTGATCATAATCATGCACAAAATGTAATATAGAGTTTTTTGGCCAAATTTGTAAACCCTCATGAATAATTCATTTTGTAAGATGTTCCCTAATATGTATATTAGGGAACATCGGTTATGATAAGGCTAGTTTAAAGGGCAATCCAACCTTGATAGCACATTACTGACACTGGGTACAGGAAAACCAGATATACAGAATTTATCACAATACGTATAGAAACTTAAAGTTCTTCTTGTGCTAAAGTCATTGTAATGAATTGTTTGTCAGCTCTCCCTCCTTCTCCTACTCACAAAAAGATGACCGTAGCCAGGAAATATAATCGCTATATAATGTTTGTGATTTTATCCTGTTTTCATGACAGCTGTTAGAATATAGGAAATCAAGTTGATTATCATTTCTGCTTCTACCTTACAGGCCAAACAGACAAGTTCAAACTGGAGGTCCTCGACCTGGGTGACCTCGAGAAGATCCGGATCGAACACGACAACGCCGGCTTCGGCGCAGCCTGGCTCTGCGATCACGTTGAAATCATCAACTTGGCAACCGGGCTTACGACCATGTTCCCATGTCACAAGTGGCTTGACAAGAAGAAGGGAGATGGGGAACTGTTTAAGGAGCTGTTCCCTGCTAAAGAATAGGATTAAATGTACGTGTGAATAGGACCATAGTACTTTAGTGGAAGTGTTTACACTATGATGGTTTAAACTACTTTTTTAAAACTTGAATAGGATTAGATAAAAGTCTGAATGAGACCATAGTACTTTAGTGGAAGTGTTTACACTATGATGGTTTAAACTATTTTAAAAATCTTGAATAGGATTAGATGTGAGTCTGATTGAGACCATAGTACTTTAGTGGAAGTGTTTACACTATGATGGTTTAAACTATTAAAAAAAAAATCTTGTTTGCATCACCTAGGTTTGAAAGGAGAGGTCCCTATGACAGAATGAGAATATAAGGGAATGTGAATGTACCCAATGTTTTTGACTTGTCATATTTACATTTTGATAATCATAACGTTTCTCATCTCGTTTATACATGTAGTTGTATGCTTTGGATAGAAAGACTGATAGGGATTAAGAGTTGTTTTCTGCCAAAGAGTGAGATTAGATTAAGTGTGAATAAACCCATATATCATCAAATGGGTGTGTTCTCATTTAAATTTCATCATTTCTTACCTCACTTTAACCATGGTGGATCAAGATACTAAAGAACAACATTCTTGCGCAAGTGCATGATATATAAATATATGTTATGTGCAGAAGAAAAACGGTTTAGACAATTATTCACTCCAGACTATATCAGAGTGTGAATAGACCAGTGTGTTTTACATGGATATGTTCATACTAGTCTTGCACAACGTATATGCGGGAGTGCAAGAATGTAGGAGTTTGCGTCATTCTAGTAATGAACAGTAAAAGAAGATCTATAGTCTGTTTATCAATTATTGCATTGTAAATTAGGAGATATCTTAGAGCTGAAGGGATAATTGAATACTGTTATATCAATCATGGCATTGTAAATTAGGAGATATTTCAGAGCTGAAAGAATAACTGGATACTGGTAAACGGATGACATTTTTCCCTCTTGTTTTTATACAATTTGAATATCCATACCAAATGGATTTTCAGATCATTCAAAAAGTGCATTTTTTTCTTAATCATTTCTGCCTTATTTTATGTATGTATCAAAAATTCAGGATTCTAAGTTTTAAACAAATAATGAAGTCATTTCCCATTTCAAGTTCTGTGCTTTTTGTGCCAAAGTTTTGCATCTTTTATTAAAATATCATTTCTGTTCACATCGATATGTTATGATGCACAGACGATTCGTTCTAAACGGCTGTATTGTTTATTTTATCAACGGTGGCTGAATTAATATACAGGCGCAGTCTTGTTCTAATGCTGACATTTCTCAGGAGTAATGCAATCATGTTTTTTGATTAGCATAAAGTACCGATTTGGAAGATAAAATCTATTTTTGTCGTAAATTGTTTATTTGCAATTTTTTCTATGTATCCCTCAATGCAAGTGTTGTATTACTGTGCTTACTGCTACCTTGTTCCTTGATATTGCAAACAAAAAGTAATTTTTGTGCTATGTATTCAGGTGAAAATAACGAAGATAGTTTGTCGTAGTGTTCATGTGTGATTGTATGTTTGTGATATTGATAGTAATTTATTGCTGTATGTTGATAAGATCTTGTGAATTGACATTCCAGTTATTTGTAATGAATAATTTGTAATCAGAGATTAATATATATGATTTGTAAATATTTTAAGAGAAGAAGATTTTTTTGTATGTGTATAAAGGATTTTTAGTTGGTAAGAAATTGTAAGATAAATGATATAAATATGTAACGAACGGATAAACAACTTAAATTTTATCTCATGACTCGGGCTATATATTTCTTTGTCTCTCTTCTCCCTCTTTCTCTCTCTCTGTCTCTCTTCATCTCTCCCACTCTTTCTCTCTCTCTCTCTCTCTCTCTCCCATGACTTGAGCTATATATTTCTTTGTCTCTCTCCTCCCTCTCTCTCTCTCCGTCTCTCCCACTCTTTCTCTTTCTCACCCCCTCTCTCCCTCTCCCCCTCACCCACTTACTCTCTCTCCCACTCTGTCCTTGTCATGTCTACCGGTATGTGTTTATTTCATTCTTAAAATGTATATTTCCTCTTTAACTTTCCATTCTTTGTCTTTCCTTATATTTATGTTTTCAATCTTCTTACTTTCCTAATTAAAGGGGACATACATTTTAATTTGTATAGTGAGATGTGTTTTGATTTTTATTGTAGCAACTGAAATATTTGTTGATAATTTTGTATTATATGTGTTGAAAATACACTTTTAAGCTTTATATATGTAGCCTAGCTATTTTGTCTGCCAAAATTTCAAATGGAATCGTATAAATATTGTTACATGCTTTCAAATCACCTTTATTTTCAAGTTTTGACTCTGATTTAGTATAGTTGATTAGCTAAGAAATTGTCATATCCCTGTCGCCCATTTCTCAACTGTTCTGTAACTGTTTTGTATATATATATGTATATTGTTGATTAGCAAAGACCCGGTGTATATTTTCTTATTTGTCTGTTAAAATGAACTTTTTTGATAGTTTATCAGTACAAATGATCATCTTAAATTTGGTGATGAACTTTGTATAATAACTCACATGTTGTCTATATATGAAAGGTATGGCTACAGATAATCTCATGTATGTATACATATATACTGCCTGCACACAGAGGAGTCAAACCTGTCTTAGTGGCCACCTCTTTATAAAGGCCAGCTGTCTATAAATGGCCATGCATTTTTCTCCCTCAAGAGAGAAATGTGTACTGTATCACCTGACTAGAACTGGTAATTTCATTTCTGTTTCCCTTGGATTGCCTTAATAGAGATATTTGACTGTAGTTTATAATGTGATATACAATTCTGTATGAATTCATCTTGTGTGATGTAAGTTAAGATAATTAACCAGCCCTATTTAGTAACGTGAATTGTTGGGCATTACTCCGGACATACTTTTAAGAACATTTACATAAAATAATGTAAAAGCAACTCAGGTATAGTGAATAAGTAATGATGTTTTTGTTCATATTTTCATTCATTTATAAAGGTTAAGTCATGGTCTGCATTTTTGTAGACTAGCTTAAAATTGATTTCCTAAAAAGGAAAGGAATGTTCACTCTATATTGTATTTAACTAGAAATATAAGAGCGATGTTGATAATCATGTGTACTAAAGTAATATATAGTGTAACAATGTATATGCATTCAAATAATATTATTCAATCTGTATGTGAGATGTGACTTCATCGATCATTACTGAATTACTTTAGGGGCTGAATTTCTTATTTTATGCAAATATTTTCTACCCGAAATAGTTGTACCTCATAAACTGATAGCAGTTTTATCTGAATTAACTTGCAGTTGATCTTTTTAAAGAAGCATTTTGAAGAAGGAACATTACAGATACATTTATTATGATATGCAGGAATTAAGAGTTATATTTTGTTATTGATGATGTGTGGCCAATTTGCAAGACACTTATTAGGCCTTTATAATATTTTTCATAAATTGTAGCAATTTCATTATTCAAGGTTATTCATATTGAATCGAAATTGTTGGGAAAATTTATGCAGGGCTTTTGTTGGTGTAATGTAGAACCTACATGTAGCTATCACCTAGCTGTTTACCCTTCTAAGAAAGTACCATGGTAGTACCATGGTAATACCATGAAAACCATTGAAGTACCATATTTTGTTGTTGTAATGGTAGAGCCAGAATAAAATTAACTTGAATCATTTTAAACAGAGTTAACTCCCTTCTGGTACCCAACATATGCATTCTAGTTCAGGACCTTTATTTTGAATAAACGATCAGGATTTGTGCCTGTGAGCGGACAGCTAGTTGAGAATTTCATATGAAAGTAATATGTATTGAAGGTTTGACATTAGCGCCCTCTGTAGATTCATACTTGATAGTGTCCAAATAGATCTTGTTTTGATCATGTTTAATTTTCAATACATGCGCAAATCATGTATGCAGGTAAATTGTAAATAAGGGGTAAATACATTGGTAATATATTCTGCTAAAAGATTGAAACTAGGGCATTCACTCAATATTGACGCTCTTCTTGACAATCTATGACAATCATGCATTAACCCATACATTTGTAAAATGGTTCTTTTTTTAGGAAAAATTTGTGAATATTTATAGTAATTTTGAGATTTTTGGTCAATGAAGTGTACTTTGTTTGATAATGTCCTGTATCCCTCAGTTTTATACAATGTATTGTAATGTGTAGAGTTCTATATTGTATTGATAGCGGATAAGAGTAGCAATGTTTTGTAAATAAAGTGAATGACTCAACAACATATCATGTATCGTTGCATTATACCATCATTAGGAGAAGGGATGTGAAGGTATGTTTTAGTTTAGCACAAGGAATGAATTGAATGCAATAAGGCTCCACATGTTGAAAGGAAGAGAGAAAGGAGGAAATGGTAGAGAGAGAGAGAGAGAGCATACTTGGGAATAGTGTTCATGAGAGGGAGAGGGATTTTTCTTTCTTAAGGGGGAAAAAGAGCTGTGCGTATAAAATAAGAGAGCGGGACCGTCAAGATCAAGATCGAGAGGAGATGGGCAAGCATATGGAAATTATACTAATTGTTGTGGTTCTAAGATATTTACCCCCTGGACAATCACCCCCCCCCCCCCCCAAGTAAATGACCAGCGGGACAATTACACCACCCCCCCCCCCACCCCTTCCCGTAAAAAAAAAAAATCTGCTTTTTATTAAAACAAAGTTATTTTCAGGATGGACTTCCCCTTCAATGAACAGGGGGTTATTTTTGAAGGGGGGTATTAATTAGGAAGGATAAGGGGGCACATTTCAAAATAATAGGGGGCACTTATAAGAGATGAAAAGGGGCAATTATTACAAAGTTAAAGGGGGCATCTCTCAAATTTGAATAAGGACACTAACCGAAGATGAAAAGGGGCAATTATAATAATAAAAAGAGGCACTTGTCAAAATATAAGGGACACCTCTCAGATTCGAACTTGAATAGGGGCGCTTGTGAGAACAGAAAGGACACTTCTTTCAAAGAAAACTTGGCACTTATCGTAGGAAAAGAGGGGCCTATGAGATTTTAATAGAGGTGTGAGTAAGGATATTTATGAGAAGGGAGGTGGCTCTTATGTTAAAAATGGGGCATTCATCAGAAGGAAAAAGGGCATGTATTAGAAAGCAAAAAAGGGGACACGTGTAGAAATCTAAGATTAAAAAGAGCACTTATCTAAGAGGAAGGGGCGCTTATTACAAATGAAAAGGGTACTTCTTAAAGGAAAATGGGCACCTCTCAGATTGGAATCGGGCAGTTATCAGAGGTAAAGGGACACTTATAAGAATGTGGAATGGACACCTATTTGAAATAAAAGGGGCGCTTGTCTGAAGTAAAAGGGCACACCTTTCCTATGTAAAAAAGGGCACTTTAGGTTTTTTATACCCTACTATATGTTTGGGAATTTGTCATTTTCTAACAAATGCATAAAAAAGTATAATTTACACAAAAGTGAGAAAAACCCCGGAAAATCATATCTTTTCAGCAACATATGTAAATCAATAGTATCGAATTAGAAATAAAACCCGTTTGATTTTATTTGGGAGGGGGTAATATGATCTAAATCTCCCTTTCAAGCTTGTCCCTTCTTCTATTTAGCTATCCACCTCAACATCTCTACACCCCCCCCCCCCATCTCATATGCTCCAAGATTTCGATCTCCCTTCTCCCTCTTACTGGAACATATTGGCTATCCATCTCTACAGTCCCAACTTTCATATATCTCTCCTTTCTATTCTCGTGCTCACTGTATATGTTACCCCCTCCCCCTACACATTTGTGCTTCCCCCACTCCAATCCTCATCTCTCTCCCTCCTTCCCCTTCCCTTCTCCTTCACTCTCTCTCTCTCTCTCCTCCTCCCTTTCCTCCCTCTACCCCATGCACCATCACCTCTCCCTTCCCTGCCTCCCTGTCTCACTCTCTGCCTCTCTCCTGTTCCCTTCCTTCCCTTCCCTCCCCATCTCTCTGGATTCAAACCTTACAAATAAATCATAAATTCAGAATCGGAATGAGAAAAATACAAGAAATACTTTAATCTTTGGCACATACCCCGTACACATAAACATGGCAAGCACAAACATGAATGTCTGAACATATTTCAGATGTAATTAAATTTCCATTTCAGTTAAATTGGTATCCTTGCATATCATATAAATACAAGACTGTAAACTTACAAACTATAAGATCATCTGATTTGGACTACATTCATAAGAGTTTCTTCTTGACTTTGGAAACATTCTTTTATTGCTACATTTTGTCTTCAAAACGCTGCGGCCCCAAAGCATATCCATATCAACCCTGTCTTGCAGTCGCTGCACTGGCTCCATGTTAAAGATTGCATTAATTTCAAGATTTTGTTACTCACTTTTGACAGCATTTACGGTTCTGCTCCCCAATACAATATTTTCTTTAATCCAAAATTACACCATCGCAAGATATTTACGCTCATCCACTTCCGGTTCTCTTGTGATTCCTAAAGTTGCACAAAACTTGGGGGAAAGATCCTTTGCCCACGCGTGTCCTACCTTATGGAATAGCCTTCCTGAAGACATCAATGTATAACCTCTGATTCCTTTACATTCAGGTAAAAATGCTTCTGTTTCATTCTTAATTATTTCTACATGCGCCTTGAGCACTACATAAGTTACATTCATTATTATTATTATTATTATTATTATTATTATTATACAAATCATGTCTTACCGTAATCACATCACTGGTATGCCAGTTTGCGTTAGAAAATGGTGATTTGAAAATGTTCAATATGTCACAGATTTCAGGATTTCAATGCATATATCCCTCCTATACAAGTAGCTCTTGGCATCAAAGCTTATATCAAATCACATGACCAATTTGTTTATACGTGCAGGCATTCAGCATAAGGCACTCAAAACTTGGTACACATCTATTTAGAAGCCTGATAGTAAAAATGGAAGAAGAAAAAACAACAACGCTATTATAATTACATGTACTGAAAATCCTTGAATTGTAGATGTACATACATGTAGAGTTGGGCCCGATATAAATTATCACAATTTCACTCATTCGTGTCAACTTTTCACTTCAGGAATATAGACAAATTTTGTCTCTGTTTATAGTTTATACAAAGCATAAGGCACATACAACTTGGTACACATCTACTGATACTTAAAATGGAAGAAGATAAAGAAAAAAACATTATCAAGTACTGGAACAATCCCAGAATTGTAGATGTATACAGGGCCGGATATACATCATCACAATTGCACTTATTCCTGCCAACTTTTCATTTCAGGAAGAAAGACAAATATGGTCTCTGTTTAATATATACAGTATATACATCACTAATCACTCTGATACGGTCGACTCCTGATAGGAGTTGAGAAAATCTGAGGAAAATCAGTTTCTTACAGGTGCATGCATGTAAACTTTCGTGGCCCAACTGTGTATACTGAACTTGTGTGAACCCGAACAAAATGCATACAATATAACATGGTGCTGTAAATACTTAATAAAATAACATTCACAATAATACAAAACAACTTTATAGTCCATATTGCATTCTGAGGACTCTTCCATAAAAAGTTAAAATTAAAATTTTATTTTAAACCAATTATTGCATTTACGTTTTGATTTTTGTTTGAAAAACATTGCTACTTAGAAAGCAAGAGGGCCCTTGTAATGGAATCCTATTTCCAGACAAACTGGCTCAAATAACTGTGGGCCTTGTTTCATTAAAATTGGTATCAATAACAAGTGTCACATTTCTATGACAAAATTTGCTCTCGGCAAAATAAAATGCAACGATTTCAGTAGCTTGCAACAGTTATTGTTACTTGTTTCAGTAGCTTGTAACAGTTATTGTTACTTGTTTCAGTAGCTTATAACAGTTATTGTTACTTGTTTCAGTAGCTTGCAACAGTCATTGCAAGATCTCACATTTCTGATTCAGACTTTGTGTTCAATTTCGCAAGTTACTATAATGAGTGCAGACAAAAATAAAAGACTTCAGTAGGTCATCCTTCACAGCTATGTTTTTTCTGAATTGCCAACGATCGGGCCTTAACCTTGGGATATCAAGTAACACAACTGGTTGACCATATGCTCGTCATGGTGGTAAGAAAAGTATTTTTTTTAGCCAAGTGGAAAAAAGTGTTTACCGTTGTTTAACAATATTATGTCAGCTATAACATGTTATTATGAAATGAAATAGTGTAGTGCTAGCACAAATCTAAGAGAAAATAAATTCATGAAAAAATTGGTTCTATTTATCAAATATATTTGATTGTGTTTATGTTTGAAATCCTCTTCTACTAGATAAATTAATTAAAAAAATTAATGGAATGTGGTAAATGGTTGATTTTTGCTCAGGTTTAAGCTTTTCTTGTATTTTAGGTTGACCAAGTGATGTCACTATGAAATTCTGCATGATTGTAGATGTTATGTTCCTAAAACCAAATTTACAAGAAAAGAAATCGATGAAAAAGTTTGCTTTTGGTTTATATTTCGTCAAATGTTTTTTATTGAGTTTATGTATAAAGTCGATGTCAGTCATATCAAACAATTTAATAGTTCGATAGCAGTACATGTATATCATTTAATTTTGCTTAGGTATAAGCTTTTCTTGGATTTTAGTTTGACCAAGTGGAAGGGAAAATAATGCTTGTCACAAAAGTTGTGATGGAGGGTCAACATTTGATGCTATGATCCAGGCTTTACTTCATGAAGTATATAGGGTTAGGGCTGCGCTTTATTTTCAGTTAAAGACATCGTTTAACAATGTTAACTCTGAGATGCATGGCCCTACGTGTTATCAGTGTCTGGGGTATGGTGTAATAATGAAGCCCTGAAAAAATTGCGCTTCAAAATGATCATGAAGTGCCTGTAAAAAGTGAAAATCTTTGAGTGACCGGTTTTACCATACTCATTTTCCCCAATACACTGTAGTGTTAGAAAAACCGTTGGGAAAACGGTTTTAGAAATTTTGAATTCCAATCATAAATATCTTGATAATCAGACAGGCGATTGGCTTGTAAAAGTCATGGGATTTAGACTGACCTAAAATGTTATAATTATGATTGCAGCATGAGCTAAAGCCAGGATTTTGTTTAGAATCTGAGGCAAAGATACCCAATCCCTTCAATAAATGCATCATCAGCATATCTCTGAAATACATCAATTGTGCTGTCTTATTACTAGTGTTATATCACATAACTTTACCTGTATAGTCTAGTGTAAGGTCCGAAGTTAGAATATCGGTTAGTGTAGGAAACTGATGCGGAACAAATGTTGCAGGAGCAAGTGTCGAACAATTAACGTCTTGGAGATAGTTCTATACGATCGAGCAGCATGTAATCCAGCTGTGCGATCTGGATGGTTGTACTCTGCGATTGTGTGGCTCTCAATGGTCTTCTAATGTTTTTATGTTCCTCATATATTTTAATTCTTTACGTAACACCTCCTCAGGCCTGAATTGATGTTGAGAAAAGAAGATAAAATATAAATTTGGGGGATAGGACCTGGGCCCTGTAACATACGAAGGAGTGATAATAAATCGTAACAACTGTTGTATCTCCAGTTTTGCTGCAAATTGTTGTGTCCAACTCAGCAATGTATCTACCTGTAACCAAAAATAATTAATGATAAGTTTCTATTGATTATAATGATTCGATTGATTGACAGAGATACATGTACAATCAAGATTTGGGAGATAATATTAATCGTAACTTTCAATGTTACAGGGCCCAGGCGCCAGGGGCCTGGGGTGGTATTCTGAAATTTATTTTATCATTTATGCTAGTGAAAGAATGTTTCCTGTAATAGCAAAGATGAATAAGAGAATTCATTGGTCAATTCCTACATAAAGCTGGCTATGTATGTACATTTAAGAGATAAATCTGCACCATGAAGCACCTTCATTTAGTGTCTATTCCATGCAATCTCAAATTTTGTAACGAACACACTTTCACTATTTGAACATAAAAGAGAACGTACAGTATTGTTTTTAGAATACAACAACAGAATATTACACATGGTATGTATTTGTTTGATTGTGGACAATATACATATATTTTTTGCAGAAATCTTTGCATCAGCTAGCTCGACGCATATATCACAATAACTTGTAGTGGCCTTACATTTCAAAGAGACTTGAAAGAAATGAGAAGAGGAGGGAAGGTGAAGCAAAAGTGCCTGATAGAAAGTAAGACATAAATACTATATCTGTGCATGATAATGTACAAATGATGCATGCGAATGACTTCATTATAATAATGATCTATCTGCTCTCGAGTTGAGGCTGTATGCATCTTTTGTACACAGCTGCATGAACAAGAGCGGATAGAACAAATGAAAACATTCATCATTTGTTTTATACAACTATCCACGATCATTGTTATTTGACATAAAAACACTTTATTTCAGGATGTTTTTTTAGTAATCATCATTGTCAAATAAACCCCTATTTTAATAGTTTAATAGGCTCAATTTTAGTAGCGCACACACAGATATAGGTGCACTTATCTCTACAAGCATCAATTATACACAGTGATATACATGTATTGATCTACACATATTATATAAAGCATATTCAAACTCCATATGCACTGCTGTACAGCGTGTACTTAAAGACCGTTAAATAGAACTGGAAAGTATATTGCATGCTTTTTCATGGAAAAACATGTGACAGCCTCAGTGTGACCGCGTTTGACCAACCATTTGATTAGGATCTAAGAGTGAGTTGTATAATAAAATGAATTTGTAATTCATTATGTTTAGTTCACTTACACTATAAAGTTATCGACCGACTGCAGGAATGAATCAAAATTCGCTTGAGGTCTATCTTCGAACCTGAAATTTCCTATTCTGACTTGAGGAAAAGAACCCTGAAAAGAATATAGATATATGAGCAAGATTGGTGATAGTGATTCACTTCATGTCGTTTTCCTCCATTCCAGTCTGGCCGACACACTGTGCCATATATCATACATGTACATATTTCAGTACTCTCTCTCTGGCATACAACACCTGGCATTCCTCCTATAGCCCAGCCCCTTCACACACACACACACACACACACGCACACCAACAACACATACACAATATGTTGAACTATTTCAACAAAACGTTATGCTGACATCCCCTCCCCTCCTCCCCCCCCCCCTTCACACACACAAAAAAGACTTTCAAAACAGCTGAACTGATAAATATTTCAATAAAAACGTTATGCATGCATGACACCCCTTCCCCCACCAATCACATACAAACCAGCTTTGTTGAACAATGTTGTGTATTATTATCTATATAAGGCTTCTAAGTGGTACAATAAATCAGTGTATTTAATATCTTTAGTGCAGTACCCGGATAACTGATCAATATTGTTTTCATATTGCTCAGTCCGTCATCCAGGAACTTCAACTATCAATATCGATATTGTATCGATATCACACAGAAACAAAGCCATGTTTACCGAGGTAAGTGAAATTTTGTTTTTTCGCTATTCAGACTGAAATAGATAATAATAATATTGTATGGCTTTGTTTTCGTGTGATACAAGAATATATTGCTCTCGCTATTACAATTTATTCTTGAATCACACTCAAAGCCATCCACTGAATATTATATAATGACCTCTGAAATGTATTTAGTACATATCACAAATCACAAATCTCGCTATCGCCAATAACCCCAATTGCTTGGACGTGCAACTTTTGGAAGTAATTTCGAGCCACTTCTGGGACTAACATACTTGCGGTGCACGGTGTATGCATGCGCGCGGTACACGTATTACGCATGCGCAATATACGTATCTGTCAGCTATTTCTATAGATTCCTCTCTTGTCGGATGCTACTGACTTCCTTAGAATTCTTAAGCCCATGATTGTTCGAGAAGAAATAGAGAATCCCACTGCATGTCCATCATTCTGAAATTGTTCTTTGTCAAAATGCCACGAACTCAAGGCGATTTTTTCGTGCGACCAGCATATAGCAGATTTGCTGTATCGCACCATATTCCAACTGACAATTAACTTTATAAAAAATAGAAAATACGATTTAAAAAAAAGCCGAAGACAAAGGGAAATTTGCCACCATCCACCTATTGCAATGCGGATATAGACAGCTAGCTCAGAGACTATCGGCTGCCTGGCTAGGCCACGCTGCGCCTTGCCGGCCAAGACAAAACGGCACAATACCGCCACACAAAATAGACATGAAGCGACAGAGTCATCAAGCTATCCCGGAGGCGAACTTTTTTTTCCTACGAACTTTTATACCTGGCGCATGCTCACATACGAACTGTCATACTTGACGCATGCAAAGAGGTCACAAACAATTAGACTTTGATTATTTATTGCTTTGCCTCACTATTTATAAAGGTAAAAAACTAAATAAACTGAGATTTGAACCCTCACGGCAACTCCAAAGTTCTATTAGTACCACGCTGTCCTTACCGATTGAGCTAACGATGAGTTGATGAAAGATTGCTTTGTATAATTACTATCACCCTATTGACCGCCCTACCGGATTCCACGTGCGCATGCGCTGGTTTCTTTCGCGAGTGCGCATGCGCAGGTTCCCCTCGCGAGCTAAAAGTTCGTAGGAAAAAAAAATTCGCATCCCGGAGTACATTTGAAATAGGGGGGGGGGGGGGCATGACAGTAACATCCGGGCATTTGGGGGTATTGGCGATAGAAGGAGCTGTAATATGCTTTTTATTTCTTATTCAAGCAGGGCAAAGTCTAATACTAACCCTTTATAAAAGCATTTTACAACAGTGAAAATTAACTTTTTTGACCTTTGACATATTGCTGGACAAAGACACTATATTTCAATTGACATATTATACCTTTACAGATGATGCCTTTGCTTTCAAAGCAGAGTAAAACGGGTTCGCCTGTTCAACCTTCATCATGGACAATTTCAGGTCAGTTAGTTTTTGCATGGAACACAATGACTCTGCTAGGTTCTGTACTGCAGTTAGATTTGGAAAGGATACACCTACAAGATAGAGATGTTGGAGCTGTACAAACAGTGAATAATAAAAAGTACATGTAGGTTTCATAATAATATTATTCCATAGCTTTAATAAAGATAACATTCCATTATTGTATAGCAAATTTCACATTATGATATAAACATGTAAATGTAATATCTCTATGTGCTTCCAAATGCCTTTGAATATTATACCCCGGTTTTGCTCTGGCAACTATAGGGCTGCATTCAAGGAATATCCTGTGAGGTACCCACTTACTGGGTAAATTGTGCTAAATGTAGATTAATGTCTTACCAAACAACATTAATAATAACAATAATAATTAAATGTTTTTGTGGAGCGCTCAACACAGACATAATTGCATGTCTGTATGCACTTTGTATTAAAGATCTCACACAGTGCATCATTTCCACTCCTTCGGTATTCTGAATAGATATGTTTTTTTAATTACTTCTGAACTTTTCATATGTTCTAGTTTTACTTTCTACATTTCTAAGGTAGCTACCTCACTGAGGCCCTAGATTACATTTTCTCTCGTCATCTCTAAGCTAGGGTACTCAAATGGTAACATTAATCACATTAACATGCCACCCCTTCTTACTGCCCGCCCACAATTTGAAACAACTCATCAAAAAACCCAACAAGAAACAACATCATTCTTGACAACATTGTTACAAATTTTAAACAATTCTGCTCTCCCATTGAGCTGAATGCACCTCTAGGCCTCAGCGATCACTGTGCTATTCTACTTAAACCAAAAATAAACAAAAACCAGGAAAAGGCAAGTTCCACCAATGAAAGACTCCATCATTTGCAGTTTTGGCAACTGGATCACTCATCACAATTGGTCTGCTGTCACTACTACGCAAGATTTCAATGCCAAGTGTGACCAAATTTACTACAAACTAAACTTTGCAATGTATATTCACTTCCCTGTCAATACACACAAAAGTGATCAACATGCCCTGGGTCACTCCTCGCATTAAACTCTGTATTCGTCAGCACCAGCACCTCTTCAGTTCAGGACTTCAAATCAAATCCAGAAAGAACGCGTCGTGGCCAAGGTCAACTTTTATTGCAATAGAGTCCAGAATCTAAAATGCGAAAATCGTTGTGCCTGGTACCGACAGGTACATCAAAGTAATATCTTCTTGAATATTTTCTTTAAAATCCTTGAGGAGACTTATCTACTGGAGGAAAACACTTCCTTATGAACCACGGTTGTTGTCTATTATTTTAGAATGTATATTATTCGTATGACCCTTTCTTTATTAAAAAGAGCTGCATTTGTGGTTGGAGAATTAAATAAACATAGAAGGAACTATCGCTTTGTCAATTATTTAGACAAATTTTTGACATTGTCTAAATGCTATATGATACATTCATGACTAAAAGTATGCTATACATGAATGTACTATATTTAGAGTGTGAGTATTGAATCTGAAGTATACTTTGATACTGCTTTCAGACCCATGATGACATAATTCCAACCTTATGAATTCCTTCAAAGACTGACAGACGGCCAGAGCTAAACCAGACAAGACTTTTTACTTGCACCTTATAAATATTGTGCATGCTGCACCCAAACTCATTTACCCACACACACTGAGTCCACCATCTGCAAGAATCTTCAAACTTGAAGGAGGTAGATGTAACCTGAAGAAGAAGAAGGCTCTGAACTTAAAATTATACAAACTACAAACAAAATATTTGTAGCTACTAGTCTTTAGAGTACTTCAGTACTCTGTTTATATTTAATTGTGTGACTGAATGAGTAGTAACACAACACTCCCCTTCCCCTACAGAATTATTACTTAAACACATCCAGTTCAACAGCCTCCATTAGAAACCAAAATAAATTTTCTGAGGCAAACATTTAAAAGTGAATTTTTTTGCGGAACATCATATTTTCAACCCAAACTATATGAATTCTGTATCATACACTGCACATGAAATATCCTCTTTATAAGTATTTCCTTTGTCTGCTAAGACTATTATATATTTTTATTATATAAAACATTACACATATCGAACAAAATGTTGGCTGTTGCTAAAATATCATAACTCCTTAAACTCATCTACGTCACTTTGACGTCACCTGAGCCTGAGAGGCAAAAAGCGAACTGAATCAATAAAACCTCCCGGAATAACTGATTAGGATTGTGCAGGTGGACCATAACACCCGGGTTTCCCCCTACTCTCATACGAATAGTGCAGTGGCTTCTTAACATGCAAAGGTTGAGACTCTTCTCTACACGGGCCTCCATTTAACGTCCTATCGAAGGGACAGATTGTTTTCCACTCTAACACAACCTGCGTCTATGAAACAGGGGAGGAGCAGGTTAACACACAATGCAGGCTTCAGTTATCCGCCTTGGTTGGATTTGATTCCACGATCTGACTTTGTTTCGACATGCAGGCAGACAGTTTACCGACTGAGCCAACTTGCCTCCTCATGACATGGATATAGAGAACAATCACGCATACATACCCGCAAGGTTGATGCCTTTGCATTCAGTGTAGAATAGAACTCCTTCTGGAAATAATTTCCATATAGTACCAGTCCCATCAGGTTTGGCATGGAACTTAAAGCATCTACTAGGTGATGTGACGAGGCTGATGTTGGACAGTGAACGTCCCGTAGGAAGACATTGTGGACCTACATGTATACAAACAGTGAATCATACAAGTACATTACCCCAGTACATGTTTTGATTGAATGACTGCAAATATAACTTTGCTCTGATAAACATGTATGTGTATGTCTTTGTTTAGGTGACAAATGCTCTGGGCTCTTTTTAGTCAAATATATAGGATTTAGATTAGGGTTGCAAAAAGGTTTGAGCTACAATAGGTTTAATAATGCTAAATATATTACTCATTGCGGATATAGTATCGAATATCACTAGCGATATTATTTTCGATACAATAGGTTTAGTGATATGTATACTTTTTGGTGCTGGGTTAAAGTTAAGATTAAGAATTTGGTTAGTGCTAGACGGACTGAGCATTCGTCAAACAAAGGGAGGACTGACATTTACAGCTATGGTGCATTAAATTACAACCTATTGCACAGTGATGAATTCATGGAATACATCCTACCAGGTACCCACTTACTAAACCTAGGTCGAGTGTGGCAAATGTATATTTATGTCTTGCCAAACAACATTACTACTTCGTATGGTGGGGATTTGAAACCCTATACCCCATGGTTCACTGTCCATAGACCTATCAACTGGACAACAAACACCTCTACATGAACCATGGCCGATGACCATTGTTTTAGAGTGTATATTATTCATATGATTGATTTTAATAACAAAAAGAGCTGTATTTGTGTTCGGACAATTAAATAAACAAAGAAGGAACTATTGCTTTGTAGATTATTTAGACACATTTTTTACATTGCCTAAATATTATATAATACATTCATGACTAAAACTATGCATTATACATGAATGTAATGTAGCTGTGCTTAAAATAAGAACACTGTCATCTAGATCCTCATACTTGTTTAGTGAGTATTGACTCTGAAGTACACTTTGATACTGCTTCCAGACCCATGATGACATAATTCCAACCTTATGAATGGCTCCCAACTTAAAAATATATACAAATTACAAACAAAATATTTGTAGCTTCGACTTCAACAATTTGTTTATACTGAATTGTGCGACTGCATAAGTATTAAACAATACAACACCCCCCCCCCTTTCCCCAAAAATGCTTACTGTGTGTGTGTGTGTGTGTGTGTGTAATTGGATTTTTACAGATGTGTATCAATCAGATATGATTATTTACGTCTGGGGACCGACCATTAAGGTCACCATCCGAAAGACGTGACTCAGTTTCGAACAGGGGTCACCTGAGCCAGTTTGTAGGCAAAGACAAAGAGCTGACCAAGTGAACGTGCAACTAGACTAACTTAAACACCTCCAGTTAGTCTTCATTAAAAACCAAAATACCTTTTCTGAGGCAAACCTTTAAAAGGGAAGTTTTTTTTAAGAACATCACATTTTCAACTCGCGCTATATGAATTCTGTATCATACACTGCACAAACAAGAACTTCTATATAATAAGGTTCCTTCATCTGCTACGACTATGTTATATTTTTTTTTATATCAAACCATTACATAAATTGAAACAATACGGACTGTTGCTAAAATATCATAACTCCTTAAACTCATCTCCACTGCTACATGTGTACATGAATTCATCATGGCATGGATATAAGGTACAAACACGCATACATACGGTACCTGTAAGGTTGACGCATTTGCATTCAATGTAGAAAAGAACTCCTCCTTGATCTCCTTTCCACTTAATGTCAGTTGAGTCAGGTTTGGCATGGAACACAAAGCATCTACTAGGTGATGTGAAGAGGCTGATGTTGGACACCTTACATCTTCAAGGATGAGAGTTTGGACCTACATGTATACAACAAGTGATTCATACTGCATTACCAGAGTAAATGTTGTTATTAAATAACTGCAAATCTAACTGGGTGCTCCAATCGATATACATGTACAAGTGTATGGCTATATGCTCAGGTGACATGCTTTGGGCTTTATTTAGTCTAATATATATAGGATTTGGACAAGGGCTGCAAATAGGTTTGAGCTCAGGTTTAGTACATGTTTAGTTTTAATACATGTGCACGACTAATTTGCAGCCTCCCAAAATTCTCTTCAATAACCCCACTTCTAAAGGAAGTACACTGGTTGCCAGTTCGCCAGAGAATCACATTAAAAATATTAATGATAGTTTACAAAGCTCTAAATGGTGAAGCTCCTACAGCGTGTCTACACTCAAACATTTTTATCCAAAACTCTATAAAGATACGTTGTATAAAGAATCATCGTATAGCAAACAGGGCGTCCACACAGACAAGAACGAGTAATCCGAAACTTGACTGCGAAACGTCGTTGTCACAAGACAGTGCCATTTTTTTTAACCAGGAGAAGTTAGTCTTTTTCTTGCTTTCGTGAATGAATTAATTAACAATT
This sequence comes from Strongylocentrotus droebachiensis, assembly GCA_035222895.1. Lineage (NCBI taxonomy): Eukaryota > Metazoa > Echinodermata > Echinoidea > Camarodonta > Strongylocentrotidae > Strongylocentrotus > Strongylocentrotus droebachiensis. The sequence continues at coordinate 17,484 of JAVYIG010011229.1, read as the reverse complement.
ATGCACTCCAGTCTTTGTGTTTGCGTAATTTGCAATTAACCTATGACCGACGCGTGATACTTTAATTTGTTTTGAGCCGCATGGTTTATTTTTGGACCATTGCATTGGACGAGTGGTTTGGGTAGCGAGCGTCGGTAATTTGCATATTGCTAGTACCACACCCTGCATTAGGTATACCGGCACTGCACCATAGATCTTGCTACACGGCAGACGTGTTTTGCATGAGCAGGCAGTCAGCTCATTAACGGCAGTCGTGTATTTGCAACTTGTACTTGTGTGTGAACGAGGGATTGAAGAGGCGAGAAAGTGGGAAATAGGTGCGCAGTAGTAAACTTCATTCATTTTATTCACCCATGCGTGACATATGCATCATTATGAGTTGCATCAAATGAAAGAGGATCTAAGCTTTCCAAATATGTGTCATTTAATTATTATAAATGTGACTAAATTATGATAAAACATTGATAATTCTCGGTTTCGTTTTTTCTTGGACGCACTGTATATAGTGATAGGTATACTTTTTTGTGCAGGTTTAAGATTAGATTTGTTTTAGTGCAGGAAATTAAGCACAGACAAATGTTAACGGAGCATGTGTCAAACAACAGGAGAACTGACCAAGGAATCCTACCAGGAACTCACTTACTACATCTACGATGAGTGTGCCAAATGTAGACAAATGTCTTGCCAAAAATTAGTGCTATGTACTGCAGGCATTCGAACCCCATACCTCCTGGTTTACTCTCCACAGACCTATCCACATGACCACTAACGCCTTTACATGAACCATGGTTGATGTCCATCATTTTTTAATCAGGGATGAGACAGAGAAATTCCTAAAAAGGAGGAAGATTAAATGGGGATTCAGGGGCATCGCCCCTGGCAGGGGTTAAGTGGGCAGCGCCTATTTACAGGGTTTAAAGGGAAACTTTAGAATATATTTACGTACACAGACACATTTTCCTTGCATTTAAATTCTCAATTTGAGAAATATTTGTTATCCCATCTTGCTTAAAGGGATACTATTACATTGTTCAGATGAGAGAAAAATGCTGCTAAGGTAGTGAGGTCAATGCTAGATGTACAATTAATGTCGTTTTATTTTTTTCCCCCATCTTGAAAAAACGTAATCGGCGGAAGAATCTCATTCCTGATAATGTATATTTATTCATATGACTGATGTATTAAATATAGCTGCATTTTGCGTTGGGAGAATTAAATAAACAATAAAAGAACTACTGCCTTGGCCTTTATTTTTAGACACATCTGTGACATGGCATAAATGCTAGACATTCACGACTGATATTATGCATTACCGGTATACATGAATATATATGAAGAGTGTGTACATGTAGCTGTGCTTTAAATAAGTACCCCATGATTTATATGTTCATCCATGTTGAGTGAGTATTCGGAATCTGAAGAATACTTTGATAGTGCTTTCAGACCCATGATAACATAATTCAAATACCTAATGAATTGCTTTGACCTTAAAAATATAAGAATTAAACACAATATTAGTATCTACTTCTTAGGTAGTGTATCCCTTTTGCAGCCAACATCAATTTCTGTAGAGATTTGCAGGAATTGTGATATGTCACGTATGTCCTATCTGTGAAATTTTAAAGTTGGCAGTGTCCTAGTATTCAAATTATGCAAGGAAACCCGTTAACTTTCTAGACTTCACTGTCAGACACTATTGAGTGACTGACCGACCTCTTTATATATATATATTATATACATAAAATGAGCTGTAAAGGGTATATGAGCATTTGTATCAATAACCCACTTCTAGTAATGGCCAATATTAAACTGATTAAATCTTTGCGCAGCACCAAACGTACCACCACTCGGTACAAGGGTCTGAAAATCAGACTATTTGATTAAACAATCCCTTAATTTGATTCGACAACTAACCATGGGTATTTTCCCACAAAAAGACATTTTTCAAGCCCTTGTGTTTAGAGGGAATTTCTAAATAAGTATTATCTTTCAAATGTCATTTGAATTTAACCTTTTCATTTGTTGGCCTGCAAATGGGACATAGTACCTTTAAGAGCAGTGTTTTGTATTACCGGGGTGCAGGGAGAGAACATTTGTTACATCAAAAGAATATTTTTGAATAAAGTCGATTTTGTGAAATATTAGAAACTGCTAAAGAATGTAATTTCACGAGGAAATAGCATATTAAAGATAAAATCTAGTATATTTCTTCCACGATCACTTCACCTGGGTTCATCATCTAGAAAAAGGATGATTTAAGGCAGTGGAGTGCCTCAATATCACCATATTTTGGCGACAAGGTGCCAAAATACATCCTATTTGACAGCTAGGTGATCAAATATATTTGATGTCTTTCATATCAAAATTACATTTTTAATGCTCATTCGTTTCACTCGCTCCCAACATTTAGAAATGGCATAATTACGGGCAACAAAATGCCCAAATATTCTCATATTTATGTTTATTTGGTGACGGGGTGCCTACATACATTATTTTCTTTATCTTCTCAAGTGTGTTAATTACAACAAATTATTTTTAACATATTGAAGGTGACATGCTTTTTGCTTGCTCGCAAAATCTAGAAACAAATATGCTGTAGGTGTGTTCATGACCCTTGATGGGTTTCAGAGCGGGGTACAAGTAATGTTATGTGATGAATTTGGGATTGGGGTGATGCAAAACTTTTATTTCTGAAAAATGTGTCACAACTGAAAAAAGGTTGAAAATGTTCCTTTGCTTTAGAGTACTTAAGTAATTTTTATACTGAAATAACATTATTGCGGAAGTAGAAACCTAACACTTCCCTTCCCAAAAAGTGTTTAATTAAACAACTCCACTTAGCCTCCAACAAAATCCAAAATATTTTATCTGAAATAAACCTTGAAGGTGAATTTCTTTTGGAGAACATCATATTTTCAACTCAATATTTACACACATTGATAAATTGTTGACTGTAGCTAATATATCATGAATTCTTAAAGTCATCTCCATTGTTATATGTGTACATGTATTCATCATGGCATGGACATAGTGTACAAACACACATATATGTACATACCTGTAAGGTTGATGCCTTTGCATTCAGTGTAGAATAGAATTCCTCCTGGAAATCATATGCACATAGGTCCAGGTCAGTCAGGTTTGGCATGGAACACAAAGCTTCTGCTAAGTGATGTGAAGATGCTGATGTTGGACACCCAACAAAGCCGCGTTGCAGCCTGAGATTTTGGACCTAAACGTCAACAAACAGTGATTCATACAAATACATTACCCGAGTACAAGTTCATATTAAATCACTACATTTTTAACTGGGTGCTCCGATATACATGTGTATATGTATGGCTATGCTCAGGTGACAAATGCTCTGAGATTTGTTTAGTCATATGTAGGATTTGGATGAGAGCTGCAAATAGACTTGAGCTTAGGTTTAGTGTTAGGGTTAGGTATAGTTTCTGGTGCAGGGTTAAGTTCAGAATTTGGTTAGTGCAGGGCGGTAGGCGCAGAAAAATTGTTAACAGAGCATGCATAAAAAAGAACAATATAGGACTGACTTTTACCATTACAGCGGTAGTGCATTTCGTAAGTGCATATTCATCAGAGCAGGGACGTGATAGAGAAGGACTTGAATCAAGCCGTTCTCCTTTGACCCCATGCTCCAAGCCGCCGGAAAGTTATGCGCTAATCTGCAGCTGTTGACCAGGTGGTGAGATAAAAGAGCGCATGAAATTTTAGGATTTAGAATTCCTACATCAGAAAATGGTATCACAGCAACTGTTCGCTGTCCCTTCCAATGGTTTCTCATCCATTGTTGAATGTGTAAAGAGTAGAACAAGCGAACACAAACTTGTGTAATTTCATTCTTTTTTAAACTTGAAAAATACAAAAAACACGCGAAAACACGCATTAGCAAACTTAATGTTATTGAAGATTGTAAATCATGGATCAAATAACGGGACATTAAAGCATGCACAAATTAGCGCATCATCCTAAAATATTGAGTTTTTGACAGGATGTAATTTTTCTTTTACCAACTCTGGCACACAATTTAAAGGCAGGACGGAGTTCTAAATTTGAAAATTTGTTTGATGCACTATTCCCAATAAAATTCCCATATAAAGTTTTTAATTTACACTGTAATTTTGCCGGTAATTTAATATTTTGTAATAAATGTAAAAGTGGTGCCTGGCTTCCGAAATTCCCCGCAGTGGAAGCGCGGTTCGGAGCATGGAACTTCAAAGCCAAGTGGAATGTTACACATCCTATTGTTACGCTTTAGAACTCAAGAATGCGTTTGAATAAATTACAAGAGTTTCGCCTCCTGTTCTTTCACCTCCCTGATCAGAGTATCCACACAAAAAAACACAGGATGATGAATAAAATTATACCCAGCTCTTCTTGAACATAACTATTATAAAGGTTATATTAATTTGCCAAACTGATTTTCAACTCCATTAATTTACATATACTTCTGGATCTACATGTATATGTATGTTCCTCGTTATATAGCTTTTGTTTACTGTCATCATGTGATGAGGCTGGTGTGGGACACTCAACATCATGAAGGCAGAGAGTCTGGATCTGTACAGAAAGTGAATCACTGAAATATGTTTAACACTTGCAGATGGAGTGGAGGGGGGGGGGGGGTGGAAGTTTGTAAACATGTGGTCATGCAGATACCTTATCACTGAAAGGGTCTTGTTGGGGCTAGCTAGTACTCATTCGCTCAGAGTAGTTTCCCAAATATTAATCCTTTCATTTACTTTTGAAAGTGAAATCAGAAACTGAGAATGTGTATTATATATGTTGGAAAATACTCTGTAATTTCTATTTACATTATATAGTTAGTAAGATTTCATTCTATTTATTTATTTTCAGCTCTGAATACAAAATAACATCAGTATACAGTGCGTCCCAGAAAAAACGAAACCGAGAACTATCGATGTTTTATCATATTAGTCACATTTATAATTACTAAATGACACATATTCGGAAAGCTTAGATCCTCCTCTTTCATTTGATGCAACTCATATGATGCATATGTCACGCATGAGTGATTAAAATGAATTCGAAGAGAGGAAACCAAAAGGTAATTTGGCGGACAGTATCCGAATTTCAAGGAGAAAATCACATTTCTAGAAGGTTGAGGTTCTGCCCTTTCATATGACACCTCAGTCAGGAAAAATGAGCAAGGAATGACAAAGTTCTCTTTGTTTAAAGTAGTGCTTGCATTTCCATAATTTTATCAAACGAATTCGTTTTCACTGGGTGCCTGCCATAACAACATGCAGAATTGACAACAGACTTAACTCCGTTTCGTTGACAATCAGCCATGCATGAAGAGTTTAAAGAATGATAATGCTATTTACAAGCGTAAAATGATGATGATGATCATAAAAATGGACGTTTTATTGTACATGAAAGCGGTCTAGCTTTGGAACATATACATACCTTACTACGATTTTCCTTTGTGGCTCATATTTGTTGGAATATGAGTCACAAGCATGTTTGCTTTATTTGCAAGCCTACTATGTTATAGTAATTTGTATGTACTAAAGTTTTTTTTAATGAAGGCATTATACCAACAGGCAACAACAAAATAGCTGAAACCTGAAGGTATTTTACAAGATAAATATAAGAATAATACATCTCCTACTCAAATTCTCCTAGGTAATACGAGCCACAAGCATGTTTGATTTATTGGTACATGTTTATTTTAGTGATGTGTATATATATGCACCTTGTACTCTATTTTTGTTCAATATAGAAATGATACCAAGAAGAACATGATTTAAAGTTATTTTAGAAATGAGATATTAATTCAATAATAGTGATAATAACAACAAAAATAATAATTACAATAATTATAATAACAGGAATAACAACAACAACAATTTCATTAGTTGCAATACGTATGGGTAAGTATTTGAATAATAAAGGAAATATTATATGACAACAGGCACTAGGAGTACATTTCATATGAGAAAATCCATGCAGACAATGATGCAAAGATAAAACCACCAAGATTTGTTGGAATATAATCACAAAATGTAGAAACATGTAAAGAATGAAATTAATAGAATTTGAAGGTGATAAACAACATGTATGAATATTTCAATTTCCAAGCAGTACAAAGAATAACAAATGAAGTGTAGATATAAAAATATAATTAAAATAAATAAATCTACATCGCGTCCAAGCCCTTCCCTTGTCATTGTTCTCCATCTTCACTCGTAATCCTTATTTCCTCTTTAATTTAATTTGTCAGTTTGAGACACCATAAATTCCTGACCCGACCTAACTTTATTTTCCAACTGCAATCATAGTGATTTCTCACAGTTTTCAAGCGATTGATGATCTGCGTCTTGACATATCACCTCCCCCCCCCCCCCAATAGGCTTGACAAAGATATTACAATATGTATTTCCACTCACCTTAGACTTGTTTCCTTCTTTAGCAAGAAATGCAAAGGAGTCACTGTGCAACGCTGCTTGTACTATTGCAACATCCTTTAGAGAGGGCACAGAGCATATAATCTCCGCTACATCATGTGATATAGTTGGTCCAAGTACTCTATGACTCACATTAAGGCTGATCTTTAAACAAAAACAACAACAAAATAAAAAATGAACATAAATTGATAATATGAGAAAATCAGAGTCCATTGCTAAAGTTAAAGACCACCTGGAATTATGTTGATGCTTCTGTCACTGCTCCTGCACCAAGATTGTCTCATTAAAAGATTACAGAATGTGTACATTCTAAAGTGGCCCACATCATCAGAGTAGTGCTATGACCTATGATCCCCCTTTTTAGCAAAGGAAGGTCTTGTATAACATTTTGTCTGTATATACATTGCAGCATGGCAAGAAAGGCCATTTTCAATGGGCCCTCAAATTGACCCTCCATCGAAAGGGTTACTCTGAAGTCTGAGCATCAAATTAACAAAAGGACTGCTGCTGCAAAACTGCTGTGCAGAATGCCATTTCAAGATGGCTTATTTTCTGACCAGAAAAGGGTTGGCAGTCTAATAAAATTTTATTAAAATAATAAAATAATATATGCCGATACCAGTAATGGGTATGTGAAACTATATTGCCCAAGAATTATCATATTGCCTGATCTGGATACGAGGGCAATGTGGTTTCATATCATCCCCTCCCCCCCCCCCCCAAAAAAAAAAGTAGGCAGTCAATATCATTATTAGTATTTAGCCAATGTAAAAGATCATTAGATATATCCCAGATTGTCATGTACTACATGAAGGTAATAGATGTTACCAGTGGCGGATCCAGGGGGGAGGGGCCGGCTCCCCTGGGAAAAAAACCCGAGTAAAAACACGTTAATGTTATCTTTTTTGGGAGATGGGCCCCAAGTGCTCAAGGGGGGTGCACATTTTCGAGGGCAAAACAAAAAATTGTGCTCAATACCCCCCCCCCCCCCCCCCCACTGAGCGCATTTTCGGCCGGCGCGAATTTCAAATTTTCGGGAGCAAACAGAAGAAAAAAATTGGGCCCCCACCCCTAAGAAATCCTGGATCCGCGCCTAAATGTTACATAGTGGGAAATTTGCTCCATTATCATTGATCCATTAATAAAACATGCATGTTGGCATTGCGCTTTCTTGTTAATGTATGTATACTTACCACATCTAAATGTATACCAGTGAAAGCATAACCTGCTACAGTGTGTGCGTTTATATCTTTGTTTATGTCCAGAGTTGACAGGTATTCTCCACCCCTCACCAAGGTTGCTGTATAGGCTGCTGTAGCTAGGTCCTGACTCTCGAAGGATACATCGATCAAGAAATCCCTGCCCCTTTTGTTAATATGGGTATCAATACCTTGTACCATGCATTTCATGACATGGTTTGCAATGTTTTTGTCCCTTGATACAGTGAAATACAGGAGATACCTAAACTCTTCCTTCCTTGGCAGCACTACTTGCTTAATCAGTCTGTTGAATTCATTGAGCTCAAATTCATACAGGAAAGCAAGATGGACCCCAGCCATGTACTCCTGAAAGAGTTTGTGTGGAAAGAAGATAGTAGACTGCAGGGGCGGACTGCTCTTATCATATATAGATGACATTTTTTTCTCCTGAGACAACACCCCTACCCTGCAAGCTGTTTCCATGGAGTCTGAGCACTGTTCAAAAACACCTTCTTTGAAAATAAGGGTGTTTTCTTCTAGCCCGATGAAAGCAACTTTGGCAACTGCTTCCAAGAGCTTCTCAATTTGAGAGAGATATTTTTGGAATAATGGGCTGCCTAAATCTGTTATCACTTTCTGAACATAGTGTACCTTCAGGAATTCAAACATTTCATCAAATATTTGAGAGAAAGTTTGAAATGACTTAAACTTTTCTCGTTTTTCATCACAAAGTTCTCTCCACATGTGACAGAGCATAGCTATGTAGATAGGATACGGGGCCATATTCTCAGATATGATGTCATTGACTTTGGTTAATTGGATAAGCTGATCTGCTGTGGCCATATTGTCTTCAAAGTACTTGTGAATGTAAACTTCCACATTCTCCTTGCTAAAACCTTGAACATGAATGAAAGTGTACAGTTTCCTAAGACTATCATCCCATCTAATCTCTCTGACCTTCCATGGGCGACTTGTCACCAACACCGGGCAAGCGGCAAGTTCATCTGAACAAAGAATGTCTCTAAGTGCAATGTCACCTGTTTCTGAAGAACTTCCTCTTGCCTTGGTTTGATCAGCAGACTTTGGCTGCTGACATTCTGACTTTAAACCAGCTTTCCTCTGCTGTACAACCTTGCCATCAAACTCGTCTAATCCATCAAAGGCAATGAAAACATCTTTTGGATTTGACCGGATGTACTCAGTGATCTGGCAGGCTGTTGCTGGGTTGTCTTTGGAGAGATACGACTTGGCAATCTCACCGATCGTGTATTGCTTGGCTTCACGAAAAGGGACAACAATTACCCACACAAACTTTGGGACAACAGGACTGTCATTGATCCAGTCCCAGGCAATCTTAGCACAGAATGTTGTCTTTCCAGCCCCAGCTTCTCCCTGAATCACGATCCGCTTGGGGAACTCTCCATTGACATCAAGATCAAAGAGATCCTCGTACTCAAGTGGTCGCTTGCGTTGTCGATATTCCTCTTCCAGGACAAGGTTTGTGTACATGTCTTTGAATGGCGCAATGGAGTCAGGGTTGAGAGGATCAGCTCTGATCTTACACAGAGTTGTCCGGTACTTGAATTTGAATTCATCTGCACATCTCTTGATCTGGTCAGGAGAAAGTGGTTGGGTCTGTGATCCTGGCAATGTTACAGGTGCACCTTTGAATTTAATAACATAAGTCCGACGATTTAAATAAATCTTTAAGATCGCCAGAATTTTTTCTGAATATCAAAATGTTTCATTTGAGGGTCTTTATAACATACACATAAACACATAAACTAACTTCTATTGTATTTATTGTTAATCAGCTTTACATTTTCATTACATGTTTTTTGAGGGTGGTATCTGGACAAATATTCAATAATAACTGATGATAATTTATTGTCTTTTCAGTTTTCTATACATCACACATGTATACTATTGTGGATGCATGACATGTCTATGTTTTCTTTTTCTTACTTAAAAATATATCAATAGAATTTGTTTTTTGATTGAATGTTTACTTGTCTATTTAATATTTTCGTATTTATATTCGAATTACAGCTCAAAGAACAATTCCAAATGATATAGAAAGAACTTATGAGAAATGTAGTGTTCTTTTTTTTGTACCGGTACACAAAATTAAGAAATTCTTCATTTTGGGACAGACATAGGGTCACAAAAGATAAAAGGACTCTGTAATGGTACAATTTTCATAAACTTGGTGCCAAAAGATGAGCATGACTTGAAGAAAAAAAAGTCAGAAAATGACTGATGGGCTTGAATGCCATTCCTTGTATAGCTTAATTCATGTAAAAATAATTAAATCATCTCCCTTACACAACACAAAGTGAGTGGGTCTGTAACCATGTATCAATGGTCACAGCCCATGCGACCGACAGCCCACAAGACCGACAATATCTTTCTAGTGAACGTACCTTCTGAAAAGTTTTCAGAAGACCCACACTTAAAGGGATCCGGTAACTTTGTCTCAGATTCTGAAACAAAAGTCTATTGGGAAAAACGAGTATGGTAAAACCGGTCACTCAAAGATTTTTACTTTTTTGAGGCACTTCTTGATCATTTTGAAGCGCAATTTTTTTTAGGGCTTCAATATTACACCATATCACAGACACTGATAACACGTAGGGCCGTGTATCTCAGATTTAACATTGTTACACGATCCCTTTAAGACTAACGACCCATGGACTGACAGCTAGCCCACAAGACTGCCATGTTATTCTTGTGTGTGTTCTCACAAATATTTGAAGGTTCAACAGGCCGGCAGTATATCGGTCTCGTAGGCTGTTCGTCTACTGGAATGTCCTGCTATAAAAAAACTATTTGTATATCAAACAAGAATATGCCAAAACAGGGTTTGTTGGCTACCTGCAAAGGCAATACATTATCAATGGCAGTAAGGGCCTTCTTGCGAGTAGCAGACATGATTTCCTTTTTATTCTCACCTGTCCGCTTTGGGACTAGACTGCCAGCGAGTAGTTCACCAGAGAGGGACCCTAAGTCACTTCTTTCTAATCCCTCTGCAAGAAGAGCCCTGATGTTTGTGCCTGGAGGCTGTTTGTCTCTCCATCTTGTGAACACTGTTATCAATGCATCACTGGTATTTTGGCTACGTTCCTTGATTTGACCAAGCTCTGCGATGGAGATGTTCAGGTGAACGCCCACCTCTTTGTAGTAGCTAGGTGCAATTAGCTTGGACAGCTTTATTAATTCCTCCTCACTGACAATCCTGTAATTGAAAAAAAGATTGTAAGCATCTCTTAAATATCTCTGAAGTATCTCTTATTGTGTTCATACTTTGTAAGTTTAGTTCAGATGCTGACGAGCATATTCAGGTGAAACAGACTGTACAACTAACTACATGGAAGAATAAACTACTCATACCTACAAATATGTACACTAGCTCCTACAGTTGAGCACTTTCAGTACCTGCACTTGTCTGTCATGCACATACCTATTGATTTCATTAAGCTACATGTACCGGTACTGATAAGATTTATTTAAACATATAGCATATATATACACACACACACATATATACACACACAATTGGCATGCATGTATGTGGTGTTATAATAAGGAAAGTACTTTAATATCCCTACTGCTCATTACTGTTGCAATAAAGAAAAGGAAACAAAGCTTTAAATACATAGACTGACCTGTCTGGTCCAGGGTTGGTTTCAACATCACCAGATCTCATCAGGAGAATCATGAGAAGATAAAGAAGGCTGAATGCATCCATGGTGCAAGAAACTCAGTCCTCTGGCAAGGTACACAAATGATAACCAAAGCAAGACATCCTGTAATTGACAAAAAAGGGGGGTTCTGTTTACTATGCGAATTACTCATATTAGTGACATGCATTTAGCTGCAGAGAGACAAAATACACATTTAAAGGATTCATGAATTAAAGCTAATTCAAAATCATATGGAGATTAATATTCTGATTGTGTACCAAAAAAAATTATTATGGGAATTAACTTAGAGAGCATGGTGATGTCAGATGCAGCTGTAAATTGTAAATTTATAGATTTCAACATCAATTGAAAAACACACTTGCACCAGATCCGGGGGGGGGGGGGGGGGGGGAGATGCTTCCCCAAAAATTCTTTATTATTTTATTCATCATGAGTTGGTGTGTTTAATTGATCGTTGACCCTCAATAATTAAAGTAGATATTCATTGATTTTAAAAACTAACTTTATTGTCATTATTGCAAAGTTGAAACTTTGATTCAACAAGGTTATTAAAATTCAATGCTTGGAAACATTCGAAGTAACGATTATTATAAATTACAAAACGCTTAAATACAGCCCCGGCATAGCACCTGAAGAGCTCTCCGAACGCTACTGAGATGTGTGAGATCACAGTATGGACATGATTTGCACAAGCAGACGATGTCCCATGACATCTCACACATTTTCAGTTCCTGTGTTTTCATCTTCTCTTGAGTTCTTTCTCTTACTTCACTACCTTCAGGATAAATGTATAATCTATTGCCTAGCTGACTCTAAACCCTGCGCATGGTTTTATTTTGATGACAAATGCAGCGATACAAAAATAAAGGAATCTGTCGCTTGTAAACAAAATAAGACGCCATTGTATATTCAGTTGCACACACCGCGGTATGTTCGGCGTTTCAAGAGGGAACAAATGCCGTCCTTAATATCATTCCGGGGGGGGGGGGGGTTTCAATTTGAAAGTCTGGTTTCTGTGATTGTTAATTAACCCCTATCCTGTGTATTTACAAGCAAAAGATTTTAGTTATCATCAGAATCGGGTCATATCCCTTTTTGAATGATTTGACATGCCATTACATTTATATGCACTAAACTCATTATAATTTGACAAATAATAGCTTTACAATTATGTTCATTCTCTATGGGATGTCGTCTGCTTGGGCAGTATTGGTCCATATAGTGACGTCATTAAAACATCGTTATTTTTCCGGCGAATCTCTCGTATATCCCAGCTGCTATGGAGGGGGTTGTATTCATATTTTTATAAATCACCCGATATGTAGTTGACCTAAAACTTGTACGATGGCCACCTGTTAGCTTACCTGTTTCTAGAGATACATTAGTTGACATATTTGTGATTTTCTTTGAATTTCACCTTTAAAGGAAAATCCAACCCTAATAGCTAAACTACTTAGAATTAAAAAAGGAGACTGGTGAAAGTTGAAATGAAATTGAGTCAACTCGATAATAATTAAGAGATTATGAATGTTTCAAATATGAGACCACTAAATCTATGTGAATCACAAATTTGGCAATGCGGTCATGCAGTGGATGTGGCATAGTCATGGACAACTCTTTAATAATAATCGAGAGATTATGAATGTTTGAAATATGAGATCACTAAGTCTATATGTGAATCACAAATTAGTAATTTGGTCAGTCATTGATGACAATTAACTCTTCAATAATAAGAGATTATAAATGTTTGAAAAACAAGAATACTAAATCTTTGTCAATCTCAAGTTGGCAATTTGGTCAATGATTTTTGTTGTGTACAAAAATGAAAAATGTCACCTCCTAATTCTCCATTGGGGGACTACTCACAATATATCCTCTCAAAAAGAAAAAAAACGTAAGTGTATATGTTACACAATTGGAAAAGTTGACATTTTTGTGTTTTGATGCAAATGTCAAAGTTGTCTGGCACCAGGCTCGTACGCAGGGGGGGGGGGGGGGGGGGGGGGGTGTCGAAACCCACCCCCCCCCCCTCCCCCTCAAATTTGTTGTGGGGGTGTTTTGGAGGAAAGCCCCCCCCCCCTCATTTTTTTTTGTTTAAATAAAAAACAATTATGCTAATGGTGACCTAAAAGAGGTGACTTTACCCCCCACCCCTAACGGAACAAAATGCCGATCGATCAAATTTGCAAGAACAAAACAAATGTGCTTTTACCCACCACGCCCTTACTCCCGCTCACACATGTAGAATCTTCCAGTTTATACAAAAACTTCCTGCCAAACGTGTAAAACTAAAAAAATATCCCGCACCAAAATAAAAACGAATATCGAACGTGTTTGTTTCCAAAAGAACGAAATATAGCGTACTGCATGTATCGTATAAATTTGCTCAAGGGGTGGGGGGTGGGGTTAGTAAAAATAAAACAATTTTATTTTTAGTGCTCACTATCCCTCCAAAGAGTCCAAGAGTCCCAACTTCCAAGCAGTTCCCCAATAAAGGCAATTAATTAGGCCAAAGTTGAACAACAACAATTTAAACAATAATATTTTACAATACGTTATCGGTCAACAAAATAGAGCAAATAGATCTATTATAGTTATACTTATAGAAGGTTGACAAATGAAAGTTTGAGGAGAGTTAGATATCCCAATACTTACCAGATGGTAATTTTCTGTGGCTGTATCGCGGTTTTGGAAACCACTCGTTCATCCGCATGCATGCACAAGCTTGTGAGTAGAGTCTATGGATGACGGGAATGAGGAAACAAATGCTTGTGACGCAGCTCAGCTAGCTAGCCTTGTGCAGCGCTACAGCTGTGCGTATCGGATCGGCCGGAGCTCCAGATCGAAGCGAAAGGTGCATGGTTTCCTGTTTCACGAAAGTGTCATTTCTGTCTACAGCTTGCATTGGGCAGCTTGGATGATGGTAATCAAGATTCGATCTACGTCAATCGTGAGAAATTAGCTGAAAATGCGACGCAATGACTGCTACATTGCATGTGCATTAGGATCAGAGTTTACACCCCGCAATGCCACGCCCTGGTATCTCAATGCCTATGTCGTGCGGGCGCGCGCGCTCAATTACCTCACGGGGAATCCCCAAAATATTATGACTCGGACGTATGACTCGGCCAAGTCCACTCCAAAAATAACTTTCATATAATAGAAGCAGAAAAATCAGACAAACCAATCAAAAAAAAGTTAGAGCAAAATCGGATAACTAATAAGAAAGTTATGAATCTTTAATGACATGAACATTTTTGAAAATCACTACACAAATTGGCAACTCACTCATGAGTCTGTGACGTCATTGCGTTATATTGAGAATATAAATTTCCCATTTCCCCCCAGAGAATCTTATTCCCTCGCACCAGCATCCAAGTTATATTGGTAGTAATATGTTTTTGGATGCACTATATAGTAAAGAGTTATTTTTTTCAGTTAAATCATGAAAAATGTGATCTTTGATAAACTATTTATAGAAGAATTAATAATTATGAATATACAATATTCAGAAAATAGTATAGATTCTTCAAAGTTCATAAAAGATTTGTAAGCAATAAAGTTTTTTTTCTTTTGCCCCCCCCCCCCTCCCCAAATTTGAAAATCGCGCAGACCGATATTTCGCTCTTGGGGGGGGGGGGGGGGGGCGGGGGTTAGTGAGCATTTTTACTTTTTGATCAGCACCCCTCCCCTTGCGTACGCGCCTTTACAGGGTATAGCACTCAACTAAATTCCTAGCTCTCCATATCGATGAACAATTGCCTGGGGCAAAATTAATCTCTAATAACACAATTAGATAAACTATTCTTGACTCAAATTAAACTTTAGAGGTTAATAAGAACAATCTGTAATGCTGACTTTCGTGCTCATACAAATCCTCTTTTGTATCATCATATAATTTTTAAGGCAGAAGATATTTATTATATGCAATTGGGTTCCTGAAATGCCACACGAGGTGCTAAATTCTGCATTCCACCCCGTGCAAGGACAAAGTTTACTCTCAACACTTTAGTTTGCACTGCATGGACGAAGTTTTGGAACACTCTTGACTCAGGCACTAAAGCCATTCTGTCAGTGTCTTCAAACGTAAACTGAAGTTATACTTATTGAATACTTATTTAGTTGATTCTTGGAATTCCCTTCCCAATGGTGTAAAGGAAATAGAAAACTATGCTCATGTTAAGAGGAAATTAAAGGAATACCTCATACTTGACAGTCAGATAAGAGAAGTAAATGACATAGTATATGATTAAAATTTGTATTCTTCTGCCGGTTCATACTTTTTCATTTTGTATATACTTATGTTTTCGTATACGTTATAGAAATTCTACAAATTCATCATTGTTTCCCTCTTCTTCCTCCGCCTCTTTTTCTTCTTCTCCTTCTTCCTTTTCTTCTTGTACTTATTATCATTTCTATCATCAGTTTAATGTTGTTATTATTATTATCTTTAATAAGTAATTATTTTTATTTTTATTATCTGTCTGTAAATAATTATTACTATTTTAAGAGTTATTAATTTTATACATGTCTGTAAGGGACCCCACTGGAAATAAGCTCTCGAGCTTTCGTGGGTTATCCTGTTCAAGCTGACTTATTTCTGATCTGTTATTATTGTATATTGTTGTATGTTGGAAGCTTGTCGAATAAAAATCAATCAATCAATCAATCTTAATCTATATTTAATTGGGATGCTGCCTTGATTTATATTTAAACTTAAAGATAAACTCCAGTACTGGTAAAAAAAAGAAATTATTTCTCACAGAATCAAACGAAACTTACACTGAATGTTCAAGATTACAAATAAATGACATGTGCCAAACAATTTTGGAAGAAAATGTATACTGGCTGAGTAATGAGCATAGAAAGACAAGGAATCAAGTTAGTACCAATTACCCCGACACCATGCGTGTTGTCCCATACATAGCTTTCTGTGTATGTGCTTGCTACTTTACCAAGACTCGGTCAAATTTATTATGATTTTGATGACTCCAGAACCTTGCAGTGCACACCAATACTTACATGCTACATGATCAACTGTTTCTGATCCTTTCCACACCTTTTCTTTCACAATGCAATCGCATTACCAGTACTAAAGTTTATCTTTAATTTATTCCTCAAGTTAGTACTGTAAAGCAACTACCGACTTGTCTTTTCCCTTTTCTTTCCTTTTCTAGCCTGTAGCTAGCCTTTAGCTTACATAGTACATAGTCTCTTCTCCCCACCCTTTTTTATTACTCAGTTTACCCATGTTTATAATCACATGGTTATAGTTTATAGTTATTTGTTTTAGTACTTTAAGGTAAAGACCAGTATTGGTAACGCCCCAATTTCAAAAAATGAAATGGAAGCTCTCATTACCAATCATGTGAAAGAATATGTTTTGACTAATACATGATGATAAAAAATTTGCCGGGAAACCGCCTACTAATTCATATATTTGGTAAATTTATCTCTCTCATGGTCGTGTGAGAGAGATAGGGTAGTCCCATATACATCTTTCTGTGTATAGTGCTTGTAACTTTACGAAGAATGGGCCAAATTTCTTATCATTTTGATGATTCCAGAACCTTGCAGATGCTAGATGCTAGATGATCAACCTTTTCTGATCGATTCCACAACGTTTCTTTCACAATGCAATCGCATGACCATTACTGGTCTTTACCTTTAACGAACATTTCTTGTAGTAGGCCTAATCTACTATAAAACCTTAACAGGCTGGTTGTTTTTTGTCAATATGATACGGGTTTTGAGGGACCTGACCTCTACTCGTCTTTCTTTTCACTTAAATGCATTATATGAACTTGTTCCTTATAAGCCTCCTTTTTATATACTCCACATGTTATAATATTTTTAAATTGTATTACATTCATGGAAGAAAGACAATAAACTTGAAATTGAACTTGATAAACAATTATATTGTTCCAGAAAAAAATTGTTCCGAATAAAAATCAATCAATCAATGATAACGCGAGCGTACGTCTAGACCAACGAACTCAAACCAAACTTACTTGGATTTCGATGGCCTAGACCGGTACGTAGTAGTAAATTGACGATCGTGATTTGCCGCAGATGGCGTTATTCATATATTGCGTAATTTCTGGAAGTTATGGAATCAACCACGAACTGAAG
>JAVYIG010011228.1:0-62418 GCA_035222895.1 Strongylocentrotus droebachiensis | reverse complement strand
AATTCAACTTGTATACAAAGTGCATTGGTCTTTGAGTGGAAGAAAACTTACTGGAAAAAATCAATCCAAGAAGACCCTATCAGAAGAAACATGCTGGTCTGCTATCCGCAACAAGATCCCATCCTAAACCACTGGGAGGACACGTTAGGATGAGTTATTGAACTCATCCCCTTAATAAATTATAACAAAAATGTAAAAAAGCTAATCTCATGCAAAGAAGATCTTGATCATTTGCCTGCAATGGATAATTTAGATACATACCCCCAACTACATATTTGGCTGGTACATATCTTGTACAATGAACCATAGTGAACATTTCCCTTGCAGTTTAAAGCCCCTCTAAAGTGTTGGGAGCCCCAAATTTGCCAAAAATTTGATGACAAAATTTCACTTAAATTGTATCATAATGTGAAAGACAAGGATGTCATTTAAAACACATTTCTGCAAGGATTTTCAAAAATTGTGTTTGAGGATAAATATTGATAAAAAAAAGAATACTTAATTTTGTTTTTTGAATCTCTTTTTACTGAAATTATCAAATTGGCAAGCTGATAGTAGTTAAATATTCAGAAACCCAAATCAAACATGCAAACATTTACTTATACACTAGATGATTACCGGTATATAAGGATTAATGTTAACATTGACCATATTTATATTTGTACATGTACATGTATGTATGCCAAATAGTGGTAATGATTTTGTTGGTATGAGTTACTCACTTTTTCTATACCAGGGTAACTATTAAACAAGACTGCATCTCTGATTGAACAAATCTTTACTAATATGTAATGATGTACATGTATATGCCAGTATAACTCCTGGTATTCTTTATTGTGATGCAACTGATCACTTCCAATTTTCCAATTAAGTAACCACATAATAACTCCTCCATCTGAGTCCTTCAATACCGTCAAATCAATGATGACACTTAATTGGCCCTAAAGGTTGATGTACTGTACAATGTACAAAAATCTCCTGAAAAGAAAAAGGAATGAACTGAAAATAGCTGTAAAATACAACAACACCATTCTTGTATGACATTTGAGTTACATGTAGTTTGGTTGATAGTTGATACGCAATGAATTCTATGAATGCTTCTGAAGATAATTAAAAAAAAGTAAGAATGTGTAGAAGATATTTGATAAATTATTATGCAGAACCAGACTAAATTATTATCCAGAATAGTGCTGCGACCGTGTATAGGCACGAAACCACCACTACACAACAGATAAACGAAGAACAAAAAATCATTTGTTTTTCAGGATTATAAGAGTCTGAAGTCAATATTTCACTAAAATGTCTGTCATCAGTCTAAAAAATAAAGTTTAAGTTCCACTGCTACTTCCTTGAATAATCATTTCCATACACTGTACAATTTTGATTCAATGCCGTTGAGTCTCTTCTCTTGTCATCATGCAAATAATGCCAATTATTGTGATCTAACTTTCCAGCGAGCGCAATGGTTTTGTGTGCAGTATGGTTACTACACCTGTACAGTTACAACTTTTCCAATGCCATTGAGTCTTTTCTCTTGCCGTCATGGTAATAATAATAGGCAATTTTTGCAAACTCATTGCGGAATTAGAATCTGCGGTTCGTGTGCAAAATCGAGAAGATACTATAGTAACAGTTGGATGACCGCTGAGGCCCCTGAATCTAGAACGGGTTTTGGCCAAATCTACGGGCGTTCTCAATGACGCCCCAAGTGAATCAAGTGCCTCGATACAAACTATTTAATTCACCTGATAATAATAATAGTATTTAAATAGACAGAATCCAATCTGCATACATTAGTTGTTGCCACACTTTTGCAGTTTGCATTCTGACTATTGCGAATCCTAGACAGGTGAATGAAATAATTTGTATTGAGGAACTTCACAATGACGTACAGTATGTATTAAATTTGATTACATTACGAAAATGGCCTGTTCCCTTCAACGCAATACAGTACAGACGGGACTACACGACTAGCACAACTTGTCTCGACCAAGCCACAAAACGGCTTTTTATCAATTTCAACAATAATTTATCATCAAGTTTTAAAACAATTCATGTTATATCCATATTCATGTTGTTACTGTTCAGAAACAATAATCGGAAGAAACAAAACTCACCGAAGAGTCATTTGTGCCAGGGGCGGATCTAGGGGGGTTAGGAGGTTTAAATCCCCCCCTTTGGCTGGCCAAGGTTCTTTCTACCTCCCCCCCCCCCCCCCCCCCCCCCCCAAAAAAAAAAAATATTGGTTGGCACTTTTTTCAAATTGAAAACAAATTTTAGTGCTCCCTACCCCCCACTAAGCGAAATATTGGTCGGCGCGATTTTTCAAATGTCAACCCCGCCCGCCCACGCCATAGAAAAGAAGCTAGATCCGCCCGTTCAAATTCGTCATCCTTCGTTATTAGACGACAAAATTCTCATAACCATCTTTGGTACAAGCTCACTGATTGGCTGTTTATTCACTTGGGGCGTCATTGAGAACGCCCATAGATTTGGCCAAAACCCGTTCTGGATTTCAGTACCTCAGCGATCACCCTGCTGTTACTATAGTAGCTTCTTGATTTTGCACACGAACCGCAGATTCTCTGTCCGCAATTAGCTTGCGAAATACCCCTAATGTTTGTCGAACTGGCAACAACTAATGTATGCAGTTTGTATTCTGTCTATTGAAATACTATTATCCTTATCAGGTGAAAGAAATATTTAGTATCGAGGCACTTCACAAAGACGTTTGCATTAAATTTGGTTACATTACGAAAATTGCCTAATAGCATTGCAAATGCAATACCTCCGTAGAGATACATGTACGTACGCATTCACCGAAAAGCGAAACCACGTATTGTATTGAGGGCAGTCTGTATGCGACGGCCATAAACCTGAGTGCTCTGCGTCCGCGAAGGTCTGTATGTTGCTGAGCAAAAAAAAATCGCTAATATGTCAATCATTGCGGTCTGACTATTCCATGAGCATGATGATTTTGTGTGCAGTACTGTAATACTACTGTAACAACTTTACAGAGAAAAATGGTTGTTGTGAATGCGCGCTGGATTGCTGGTCTTAAATGTACTGTACAACATACTGTACATGTACAAATGTACCTAGCTGAAATACTGCTTTTGTTTTTGGTAAATGTCATAATAATAATAATAATAAATGATATTTCTATAGCGCATTATACAAGGTATGTCTCTATGCGCTTTACATTGTATTACAAGCTTAATTAATTACATACATCTACTATTGAACTATTGAACTATAACTGTGTACACGCAAAGATAAACTGGCTGTGTGCACTGAATGGAAATTACACACTAAACTCACAGCACTAAATTCCAGAAACAATTTAATGACAATAAAAGATATTGTATAAATACCGGTAATTGGAATATTATTGAAGACTTGCCTGGTAAAAAGGTTAAAGCCTTTAAACCATCACATGACACTTGATGTTCAAGTTATTCAACACCAAAAGAGTGTTTGAAGTTACAATTTTAATGCTTATTTTGTGACCCTTTTTATCTAATTAGTAAAGATATTAAAGGTAATGAGAGCCATTAGCAAGTATTGATAGTAATAGTTTTTTATGGGAAATGTAACCCTAAAAGTAAGATGCTCTGAAGGAAACAGAAAAAATTTAGAAGCAGGCTGGTGAAAGTTTGAACAAACTCAGACAAGTAATAAGTACATGTAAGGTTTTAATGTTTGAAATTTGTAGTCTGTATATGAATTTCAATTTTTTTGAATTGATGATTGGGCATGTATAGTGATGTTATGTCGGACCAATATCATTCAACACTTACACATGTAATATGACTATGATAGAACCTCTTCATTTTTGGAGGACCTATTGAGCTCTCTGAATATATTTTTTAGTACAGCTCTGAGAGAAAAGGGACTGGTATACTGTAAACTTTGTTTTAAAAGTGTGAAACAAATGGAGATTTACAATTATGTCCCAGTAGAATGACTTACAGGGTATTGTACATTGCTGGTTGTGAATGTTAAGTGATTACAACTTTCTAATAATTTTGTTCTTCTTGTTTTAAATCAATTTCTTTGAACTTTCTTATTGTTTTTTTTTAATTTCTTTTAAACTCTCACCAATTTTTTCTCTGATCTTTCTTTATTTATGGATTCAACTTGTTATAAAGGTTGGTATATTATATGATCCAACAACATTATTGATACTTTGCAGCAGAAGCATGCAGTTGTACACTGAATATAACAACTCTATATTTTGATGTTGTTGCTGATGTGTTGTTCATCAAACAGCCATGAAATTCATCATTATAAACTTCATTCATCATCCAAAAGTCAATATTTAAAAATTGTAATGATGTTCTTAAATATGGAGTGAGTCAAAGTCATTGGCTAGGTCAATTGGTTAACAACAATATGGAATGAATAGTGATTACCTGTATTATTTTCATAACTTCAATTACTGAACAACTCTTAGTAGAACATTTTTTAACACAGTGAGCAAATATTTCACCCAACAGCTAAAAATGTTTTTGTGGTTAATGTTGAATAGAAGTATAACATTTTATCAACCCTAGAGATATTATTGTATTAAAGAACTTTTCAAATGTTGAATAATGAATATCCATTTTACATGTAGAGTGTATAAAAATACCAACATTTAGCAATCATACAACAAACATTCTGTGATATGAGTTCAGGCTCAAAACATAACACTATTTGTTAATGTATGGCAACAAAAATGAAGACACCTTATTGTTTATGTCTTGCAGTGTAGGAAATGATGTTATCTCTTATTGTGAAAGCTTTGTCAAAAAGCTGTATTACAGAATTTAAATACCTGTAGCTTTGTTTTCAGTAGACAAGAATATCAAAAGACATCAAACTTCAGGACCTTGCCTATTCTGCAATTTTAATTTTAATTTTCCGTCAACATGATTGTATGAATACTTTTTAAAGTTTGTTGTTTGTTAATTCATCATTTGCATAGCATTGCATAACATTCTTTAACCAATGAATTTCTGTTTACATTGGTGCCTAAATTATATGGATTTTGTAACTTTGATATGTGCAGTATACTGCTGAATGGGAAACATGATACATGTAAGTGACAATGTTGCAAACAAAATAGTGACTTTTAATATTAATGTTGATTCTAAAATACATGTACATACATGTACATTAATGAAATTCACAATGAACATGACGGACAAAGAAAGCGGACAAAATATACATTTCCTCATTCTACCCTCAACAATTGATATGGTAGACAAAGGAACATCCTTTCACTGCTATTATGTAAAAATCTGTAGAACAGGTGTCACATGCATCTTGTTCTACACATTTTTAATTAATAGCAGTGAAGGGATGTTCCTTTGTCTACCATATATAGCAATTGTTGAGGGTAGAATGAGGAACTGTATATTTTGTCCGCTTTCTTTGTTCGTCATTTCCATAGTGATTGTAGATTTCTGCACCTAAACAGATGTCTTGTTATCCAAAAGAACTGGTGAAACTCTCAAAATGATAACTCTCAATAATAGCACCACAATCAATTGGGTATCATTGCATAGAGAAATAGGTCTACCTGTATTACAGAATAAAAAAGGATAGTATTATATTCTCATAAGTGATATTAACCAAAACCAACTTTCTAAACAGGGTGGATTGTTTCAGAAATGCATATTTCCTTCAAATATTTAATATCTGTGACATTTACATGCAATCTAAATTTGAAGCTCAATTTACTACCGGGTAGTTTGGTTGAAATTGGTTGCGATTGTCTTTCTTCAAATCACTTTTTAAAGCAAAACAGGTTTTGATCTGAGGTATAATCAGAAAATTAAAACATTTGTATACTAATAAAAAGAAATAGATTAAATTCCTCTCCTGGCAGCTTCAACTCTGAAGTATGGATGAACTATGGCCTGTACCTGCACTAGAAGTGGTCAAAAGCCTACTATTTTGAGTAGTATAAAATTATAATCTTTGGAAAATCCTGTTTCAATTTATTATACAATGTTCAGTGAGCTGTGAGGCTACATTATAGATTTAAGTGGTATCAGTTACGATATATGGGCCATTCCCTTTCTCCATCTCACTGAACATGTAGATAGTACCAGTATTGTTTTGGGCTATATTTAAAGAAACAAAATCAAATCAGACTACCGGTAGTCATTCTCTTTCCATACAGTGATGAAGTGAGCAATGTGGTTCAAAATTCTGAATACTTTGTTTTGGTAATGTGATCTTCCAATGTCTTCCAGTAATGGTTGTCTTGCTGACCCTGACTTCTAAGCAAATAGCCTTCCTTTTTTTTAAATGGTACATTGTAGCTGCAATAGTTTTGAGAAAAAAATCTTGATATACACCCTGTACATGTAGGTGTCACATTAATTCATTTTCTATTTATGTAAATAATAATAAGCATATCAACACCACCCTTATGTAAATAAAAATGTTAACAAAAATTCAGGGCAAAAACTTTTCCTCACAACAACGCAGCCTCTCTAAATCAAATATGTTGGTATGTATTGCATTTGATGTGATACATGTACATGTAGTTTGAATATCATGATGATACTGTACATGGTTATGCATAGCTATTATGGATCACATTCTTTGCCCCCAAGATATGTGAAATTCACCTACGGTATGTAGAAGATTTAGGATGAAGGGTTCTCAAATGGTATAGTTTGGCATAACCTGTCATTAATTGGAGCTTAACATGATTGTCATAATATTACTGGCCTTGAGGGAGAAACAAGGTAATACACCCTGTATTGCCTTCACTAATTCAGTAAGGGCAATACACTGTACATGTACATATAAATGCATATCACTGTATCTCCCAAAAGATTATAATTATTACCTATTCATTTGTGAATCACGTACGGTCACTATACCCTACTACCGCGCCGCATGATAGTCTGCTCAAATTTTGCAGCGATTTAGCTGTTTGAAAGGTCCCGGATATTTAATGGGGCCAATACGTAATGGGCTCAATATGGAACACAATCTTTGTACTCAAAGTGAATGGTGAAACCCGAAAGAGAGAAACTATCAGGAAATATTGCCCGCTCAAAACTGTTAGTTTGCGGACCGGGCAAATATGCATTTTAATGCATGGTACCTGTAAAATTACCTGCTACTGTATACATGAAGGTAATAAAGCAAACACAGATCAAATTCACTACTGGTTCCTGTAAAATTTCACCTAGAGAGTACATGTTGTGGATAGACAAACTACCAGCCATACAAGAATGTAGGAAAACCAAATCGAGTAGGAAATTGTTAGTTAAAAATTAAAAAATATTGCTTTGTATAATATATCTTATAATGTGACAGAATCCGTTTAGAATAGTGCTAGTACTCAGTACACTGCTGAATCATTTTACATAGCAGCTCATGGAACTTAAATCACATTTTAGTCTTTTCAAATCCTCTGTGAAGTCCTTTTGACATTAGCTTCAATGTGGCAATTTTTTGTAGTATTCTGTACATGTACATGTACATTCAATCTTATGGTCATACAGAGATTGAATCACATTGTTATGAAATTTGAATTGTCTCCTATACAGGGTGTACATGTACTGTACATCTTCAACAATATTGACATACACAAGATTTGTGTAATTATCACTGTTTTGTATACTTGAGATGCTTTTCGCAAATATTTATTGGAAGATTTGTATATCCTTTGCTTACATAACATGGATTTCTTTGGCTTTGTCAAAGAAATTTCTAATTGGTGTATCATGTACACATGTAGACATATTGATCTATCACCTACACATACATGTATGTAGTGTACTGGAATATTGTAAGAATATGTACTTTTGATCCTGTAATCTGTATGATATGTTAGATATTTGATATAATTTTATAATTCTTAAAATGCTTATTCATTTTTCAGAGGGGCAGGTAGACACTTGATGACAATCAACGCAAAGGCACAAGGTCACTGTCAAGATAAAGAAGAAATGGCATGTGTACTCCACCGATTGTGAGAAAGGGCTCTTGATTATCCTTTGAAAAAGTGGTAGATCAAGTTGATCCAGTGTAACAGTAGCAGCAAATCTATGAGGTATGTACAATGTAGATGGATTGTAACAAAAAAACTTAGGGGTGTTCAATGATCAAGGTATTTAAGACTCCTACCCCATTTTTTCACCATTTTTTTTTATTGCTGGCTATTAAGTGCTGCATGCATGTACAATGTAGTTTTTCAATTAATGGATGTAAAAATTGATGCTTTTGGATCATAATTGACTAATATGCTCATGTAGTAGACAATTTTCAAAATGTATTCAAATGTATACATACATGTACATGTACGTGTACCTTGCGATGAGCTATTACATGTACATTCACCTGTTTTCTATTATTGTACCTCAATTCCGGTAGTCAGGATGCAAATTGCAAGGATTAGTTGTTGCTACATGTAGGTTGGGTAAACATTATGGCCTGCCTGACCTAACAACACGTAATGTGTGGTATTGGTATTCTGAAAGTGTTTATTATTGAAATACAATTTTTCAAAGCAGGAGAATGAAATGATTTATTAAGAGGCAGGTAAAGAAGATGTTTTTGCATGAAATATATTTACGGTATGAAAATGACCGATCAAACCAAACTCTTGAGTATATTTGTCTTTACTTAGAATATATATGATAATAACTCAACTTTGTTATTGTTTTGTTCCTGAAAGTCATTTCATTTGATATATGCTGTACTGTGACTTATTCACATAGAAATTGTAGAGCATTGCATATAATACAATTTATAGATCGTTATGTTATAGATAATTATTGGGGAAAAACAATGTGAACCTTTCCATTTGTTAGTATTGGCAATACAGTGTACAGGTACAATATTACAACAATTGTAGAATACTTAATACTAGACAATATTTGTATATTATATGATATGATAGTATGGTATGGTATGATAGGGAAAAAATTCATCTCGGAAGAAATTGTAGACATTTGAATGAATGTACTCCAAGATATATTATTGTTAGCACTGTTCACACTGTTCTTGAGACCAAAAAATAAAATGGAAGCTCTGTTCTTTATTTTTCAAACCAACAGATTTCATATGGGATCCCTTCAAGTACAAGGTTTACGCTGGTTCACACACGCACTGAGAGGGACCTGGCAGAGGCTATAGCATGGCCCTTGGTATGATCAGCCTAAGGTTAAGGTTGATTCAAAGAGACATTAAATGGAGATTTTTCAATGAATAGATTTTGAATGTTTAATTGTCTCGAGTAAAAAAACAAGTACCCGGTCACTTCTCCTCCACCACCGCCTCCAGCACCGCCCTCACCACCCCGACAGACACCCGTACATTAACCACCGCCACCCGCCGAACCCTCAAAGCAGCCGCCAGCCTCACAGCTACAATGCACAGCAGACGACAACAGACTACAACGCCGCCTACGTCGGGGACACACACAGCGTCTCGCCGACAGCACCCCCCACTCATCGACTCGAAACTCTCCTAAGTCCGCAACCCGGAGCCTCCAGCCCAGGCGGACAGTCAGACGAATTACCAGCCGACCATCCATGCCCACTCCCCGATGACTGAAGCCGACACGGTCTACTACTATTTTTCCCTGACGTCCGCACCCCGGTGACTTAAGCTCACGCATGCCAGCTATTCTCCACTCCTGACGACGGATAGTCAACCTGTTCGAAACGTCGAGCCACTCATCCTCTCCAAGCGCTATAGTTCTCCTGAGAACTATATGCTAAGAAAGATAACAAACAGTCCTTTTCAGGACTACACTCGTCCAAGAAAGATTACAGAGTCAGAGTCCTTTTCAGGACTCCTCAAACCTCTCTCTCTCTCTCACACATGGTGCAACCGCAAACCTACTGTATAAAAAAATATGTGTTCACTAGTGTTGAATTGAAAAAAAGCTCCTGCTGTGGCAATCGAAAAGAGCGCTATATTTTGATTTCTTACAAAGAAGTTTCAGAACCTATGACTATAAAATTTCACACTTTATATCTAAAGGTTTTAATTATTTAAAATAATTTGCAAGTTTCTTGGAGGTTACACAAATTTGAAAAAATGTAATTTGTAAGAGTTTACAGAACTCAATATCACTGTATTTTGATGATATTTAATTTGGGTTTGAATTAGAGCAAACAATTTAAGAGGATACAAGTTAAACAAATAGGGTGTGTAGTTTGATAAATGTGGGATATCCATTTGTTTCATTATACTACAAATTTTTGTGAAAGGTCGATCATCCACTATTGTTAGAGGAAACCTCACAAAACCTCACCCCAAAGAATAAGCGTAGGTATTCTGAAAAGTGAGATGTATTTCTGCCGGCCCTATGATGTACAAAATTCCTTACGAATATGGAAAAGAGCTACCGGTATGTAGGATGCGAAAGTTAATGTGGTAAGATGAGCAAGTGTGCACTTGTAAAAATGACACCTGGCTGGAATGATCCCCAGGGAGTAGAGAATGTGCATACATAGTGTGCGGGTAAGCCTGAATCTGATGACCGGGGTAATAATATACCTGTAAAGCACTTAGAGACATCATACGCTATATAAAAGCGGAATCATTATTATTATTATTATTTTATTTTAGGCCTCAGATGAAGGAAATGGGTGCCGAAAGAGATCCTTTGAGCATCTTATCTCTGCCAAAACTGCATTTATTATTTAGCACTTTATGTAAAGTCCATTAGATAATATTTATTTGATGGTATTATCGTAATGGCATTCAGGAAAAGTCAACTTCAGGTGTACAATCATCTTGCAACTAATAAACCTTATATGTGATTTAAATAGTTTGTAAAATGATTAGAATAATGATAAAAGGATATGAGAATGATTATGGTATACCACTTATAAGCTTATATTACAAGATGATTTTAACATAAAAAATAAACCCAAACAAGCAAAAATATTGAGCATTCAACCATACTATTTTTTAAAGATGTGTATGTACACAAGAACCAAATGAGATCACTTTAAGGCGCCACAGAGCCATATATTACATGTAGTGTCTTATAGCTCATGCAAAAGTTGGTAACCCCCTGCCTAACTATTTGTTCAGGTTTTTCTGATATGTGTTGCTAGATAGCAAGATGATTACCATTCTATACAAGCTCCTTGAAATTATTTCTTGCAAAAGTTGAATACTGTACTAAAACATAAGAGGTGACAATTATTAGTCCCCTGTCATCATCTAAATTCCTATATGGCTTCTTTTCTTTTCTGTAACCATGTAAAATATCACAAACTAGTTATTAAAAGCTACGTAAGTTTTCTGAATTTAAAGGTGACCAAGTGCCTACGGGTACTTCATTCTTATTATTTACTTTGACTGGCCTTATTACCTCTTGTGCTATGTTTCAGGTGTGGGCAACACATCTATATTTGTGTGGGCGTATTAAACCTGACTGCAGCTATTGCTCTATGTACATTAAATATGTAACAAATGAAAGCATTGTAAAGTTGTAAACATGTTTACGGCATAGCTTCTGTATGAGGCTATTGATATATCACCTGTGTAAATATATACATTATTTCAATAACATTTGCTATTTTTTGTGGGGATAATAGTGCTATACATTCCATTCAAAATATACAATCAGACCGGTTTTATTGTACATAGGTCATGCTGAAATATAATAGTGTAAATGAAGAAAAATTACCATGTAGTAAATATGATTTCAGGAACACGATGTCGGTTTGCTGCAATTCGAGAATTGCTGTGTTGACAATTGTTCCGGGCTTTAGTTTATCAAAATTGTAGGGTTAGGGTTAAGGTTAGATTAATATTTAAGCAAGATTTAGGGTTAGGTATAGTATTGGTCCAGGATTAAAGTTAGTAATTCATTTAATGTTGGGAACTATTGTGAAGCAATTTTAGTAGGAGCATGTGTCACAAAACTCAACTTTTCCTCACATTTTGTAGGAGGTATTATACTAAAATTATTCATCATGGAATACCCAAACAAAGTCTGTTTTGTATGTGCTTTATTTTTTGTTTGGTGTGCATGTTGATATTTCTGACTGTAGTAGTAGTAATAGTAGTAGTGGTAGTAGTAGAATGGTTTCATTAGTTTTACAAGCTCAGTTTTAAAAAGCCTCTCAACAAAACTTAGAGATATAGACAAGTACAAATAATACACAGTACAATAGATCACAACTTATTACTTATTCCATACTTGCAAACAAATTGATGATAAAAATAGAATAGATTCGTCATTAGTATTATTTTTTATAATTATTGTTAAGTGAGGAATATTCATATTTTAAATAGAAATCGAGACTGATTAATTGAGTGTGTGACAAGTAAATACTGAAGATTTGTTTGATTTTGAACCATATTAAAATGCAAATGTAATGCCTATTCATATTCTATAATGTAATTCATGACAGTCACACACAATATATGAGGATATATCATAGAAACATAATCGAACAATACTGAAAGAGAGAAAGTGTCAGGGAGAGATCAATTTAACCCTAATAAGGCCGGGGGGGGGGGCCATTATGGCCCCCCCTCCACGATTTTTCCGATTGCTCGGGAACACATATGGATGGCGCCCCGCCGCTCGCTGACTTTTATCTTTTGAGTCTTGCGCAACTTTCAAAAGAATTTTTTTGAAAATCGGACCTACGGTTACAAGGTCATGTGACCTTTTGTCTTTGCATGTCAGCCCGAAAATCGCTCATTTTCGTGATTTGTGTACAAAACATATGGAAAAGTCATTTTTCTCAAAACAGATCAAACATGGGTTATTGGGTCTTGTTTAAAGGTTATGTGGTTGTTTTGGTAGTCAAAATGGTTGAATTTTAGTAAGAAATGAAATAAAACAACAAAAACAATGAAATACATAAGTTAAAAAAACAGTGAAATACATAAGAAATTATAAAAACAACAGATAACATAAGGAATAAGCTGGCTCTTCCAAATTTTGTTGTTGTATTATTATTCAGAATGGTCTAATGAATATTTGTAGAGAAAAAGAATGCTTGAATATGAATAATATATGATTTGTGGGTAAAAATGTGATTTTATGACTTTATTTGCATAAATTACCATAAATATGCAAATGAGTGAATTTTTCAAAAATTGAAATTATCATATTATTCTATACACTTCACTTGACATGCGTGCAAATTTTCGCGGCGATCGGCCGCTTCGCGGCCGAGATCTTATAGGGGGGGGGGGGGGCATAATGGCCCCCCCCCCCCCCCTGGCCCTACTAAGACCTTAAATAGCCCGGCCTGATTAGGGTTAAAGAGAGAGGGTTAAGTTAGAAAAAAAGAAGAAGGAAGAAATGCATAAGAGGAGAGAGAGGGAGGGGGTGGCGTGAGAAGAATGGAACAGATGAACTGTGAAGACATGGAAAAGAAGAATAATGATGAGAGTAAGACGACAGAGGGAAAGCGATTGTGTGTATAAGTCAGTTTGTGGCTCTGTATGTCGTAATGAGGGCATGCGATGATGTAGCATAGCAAAAGCGAGAGTTTGGGGTGTAGGAAGTGAGTTGCAGGGCGTCGGACGGGGCCCGTAGGGTGTCGTATCATCTCCTTTTTACTTTCTCTTCCACTTCTTATCTTCCTTTCTTCCATTTTCTGATTTTTCCCTTTCCCCCGTCTTTTCCCCCTTCAATATTTGGTTAGGCCTCCCATCTTCAACACCAGAGGATGGGGGAGGAGGGTGTGGGGGTAATCTCGCTATTCATAACGTCGAACTGCATATATAAAACACGAAGGCGGTAACTATTGATAAAAGCATGAGGACCGTTATTCATAATGTGAGATGAGGGTCGCTTTTCATAATTTATATTGGGGGTCACTAGGACCGCTATTCATAAGATAAATTTAGGGTCACTATTTATAATTAATGCAGAATGAGGATCGCTATTCATAATATGAGAAGAGGGTCGATATTCATAATCCGAGAAAAGCGTTGCTTTCCATAATACATATGCCACAGCCATAGGGGTGCTCCCAGTCAACAATTAACTCTCTTGTCATTTTGTTGCTTATTCAATTTTTTTATGAATAGCGACCCCCATTCCGTGTTATGAATAACGACCCTCTTCTCGTATTATGAATAGCGACCCTCATTCCGCATTATAAAAAGCGACCTTCATTCTGTTTTATGAATAGCTACTCTCTTCTCAAATGATAAATAGCGACACTCTTCGATTAAGATTAGCTATCCTTATGAATGATTACCCTTTTCTCAAATTA
The DNA here is from genome assembly GCA_035222895.1 of Strongylocentrotus droebachiensis. NCBI lineage: Eukaryota > Metazoa > Echinodermata > Echinoidea > Camarodonta > Strongylocentrotidae > Strongylocentrotus > Strongylocentrotus droebachiensis. Next base: position 48,196 of record JAVYIG010011228.1, on the reverse strand, counting down.
TAAATTGTGGTCCTAATAAATAGCGGTCTTTATGAACAATGGTCCTTATAGCTAGTTGGCCTCGGGGGGGGGGGGGGGGATTGGTGTCCGTTTATGTGTCTTGGATGGGCTTGGATGTGTATTAACGGGGGGGGGGGGGCACGGTTGGTATGCTTTTTTTGATTAAAAGTTGCAATTAGATTTAATTAAAGATGATAGATTTAATTAAAGATGGTTAAGTTTGATAATCGGGGAAACAAGATCGTTCAATCTTCATTGATTACTATTTGCAAATTAATTCATCCTTGCTGAACCTATTTAAAAACTGAATTTATCAATCATCAGAAACGAGCTGAACGGGTTGAACGTAAAACAAGTTGTAACACTAATTGTAACCTTAACCCTAGTCCTAAACCTAGATATAATCCGTAACCCTAGATCTATCCCGCAACCTTACCCTAGTCCTAACCCTTGTCCTAACCCTAACTCTAAACCCTGAACCTCACCCTAGTAATAACCCTCTCCCTGACCATAACCTCAACCCTAAAATCATTATTATTGATGGTGGATTATTCTGCAGTTAGCCCAAACAGGTGTTTTGCCTGATGTTATAACTAAAATGCTACCCGCCACTTCCTTAATTGTGTCGATCGATCGACTTTACGGCGATCAAATTCAGAAGGGGGGATAATTTGTGTTGTATGCGTGTTACGGGGGGGGGGGGGGAGCAGTGTGGATATGTTTTTGAATTTTTCATCAACAATTGCATTTTGATTGAAAAATAGTTAATTTTGATAATCAGTGAAAGAAAATTGGATAAAGACGGCAATCCTCAATATATTAATATTTGCAAATTATTTAATCTTAAATTTAACCTGCTTAAAAAAAAGGATTTCTAGGTAATCCAAAATGAGCTGCATGGGTTGAACATAACAACACTAATTGTAACCTCAACCGTAGTCCTAAACCTAACCCTAGTCCAAACTCTTCCCCTAACCCTATTACCCCTAACCCTTGTCTTAACACTTAACCTTACCCCAATCCTAGCTTAACCCTACTTCTAACCCAGCCCCTGTCACTGACCCTAATCCTAACCCTAATTCATTATCATGGATGGTGGATAATTCTGCAGTTAAGCCCTATAGGCCGTTTTAGCTGATGTTATTAATAACAATTAATGAACCCCTGCTCCTTTTGTATATGTCCGATTAGACGACCACCGTTCAAATTTCAAAACAAGAAGAACAAATATTTTCTTTAAATGGAAGATGATCCTGATGAATAATTTGCAGATTAGGCATCATGCAACAAACAAAACTGTTTGAAAAATTCGTTTAAATGAAGTCAATTGATAAGTTTATGACACTAACAAGAAAAAGCGGAAAGTACACTTTTTTTTAAACCATTGGTATTAAAAACGTAAATACACATGCACTTTGAAATATCGAGATAAAGAGTGTTGTTATTATTCAACAATCATGATATGCGACCCATCCCGAAATTTTTCATCTGCAAAACAAAATTAAAGATAAATTTGAAGAAAAAAAAAGGGGTTTGTCTCAGTTACTTCGGATATTTTACTTCCAACTTTACAGCGACAGAATTATGAGACTATGTACCGTTGTTTAAAGTGGAAAAAGCCCTCTATTGACTATTTTGCAATTAACGCAAATAAAGAAATCGAACTACGCAAGTGGCTTATAGTCTCTTTCTTCAGGCTCATTTACTTTATGAAGCGTTATTTGACATATTCATTGTAAAGTGTAGAGACAAATCGGACCACAGCAACATCGACAGCAATGTACCATGTCAAACTTTGATTACCAGATAATCTTGAATAATACAGTGCATATTTGATTTCTGAACTTGGGGAAGAAAAAGAAAAAGAAAATGAAAAAGAAAATGAAAAAGAAGAGAAAGAAGAAGAGAAATGAAAGAACAAGAACAAACAACAACAAAATGAAACGAAGAAGTTTTACAAAGCTGTTTAGTCGCTATAGGCCCTACCCGAATATAGTCAAATTTATCGATTATCGTTATTTGGTGGATAAAAGCACAATTTTTGGTACAGGGCTTCGTTAGGACTTACTAAACGATATTAGGCTAGGAGCCCCCGGCAACAAAATCAATTAAAGGGTGTGGGGGCGGGAGCGTCTTTTTGGAGCCCCCAAATAATTTTACAACATTGATTTGTTGCTGTAAAAATGCCATTTTTGGTACAGGGCTCCCTTAGGACCTTCTGAACTATATTAAGGTAGGATTCCCGGCAAAAATATCATATAAGGGTGTGGGGTGGGGGCGTCGCCTGGAAGCCCCAAAATATTTTATAAGATAATATAACATTGGGTTTTCGTGAAACCCATGGGGCCCCAAATCGCACATATATGAATAATTATGCCGGGGGCTTCTACCCTACCATCATTCAGCACAGGCGCGTATCCAGGGGGAGGGGGGGGGGGGGGGTAGTGAGCACTATTTTTTAAATTTGTTTTGCTCCCAAAAATTCGCCCAGTGTGGGGGGGGGGGGTGTAGTCGGGGGGGGGGGGTGTCGAAAATTAAAAAAAATTCACCTCAAGGGGGGGGGGGGTCCGGGCTCCCCGGGCCCCACTCCCTGGATCCGCCACTGATTCAGCAGGTCCTAATGAAGCCCTGTACCAAAAATTATGATTGTACTACAAATCTCAATGTTATACTACCTTATGAATTTTATGTGGTCTACGAGGCGACGCCCCCGCCCACACCCTTATATGATATTTTTGCCGAGGCTCCTACCCTACTATCGTTCAGTAGGTCCTAAGGAAGCACTATACCAAAACTGGTGCTTTTGATCTGGCAAGTAACGGTAATTTCACTAAGCCACCTGAATATTAAGCTATTTTTCACAAAATTTCTCGTACATTGATTACTTGAACAACTATGGTGATTATTATTTGGTCATCAATGCCGATCAACTTGGTGTTAAAATGTGACAAACATTTATCTTCATGTGATTTATATGGCCTTGGGAGAGAGAGAGAGAGAGAGAGAGAGGGGGGTGGGGGGGGGGGAGGGAGAGAGAGAGAGTGAGAGAGAAAGAGAAGAGGGGAGGGGTGATGATGACATTGGTGATGGCAATGATGACTCTGCCTGTTGAATTGCACGACAAGGTTTATTTTTTTCTGTAGTTACATGTACTTATTTCGATTCAGTCATACAAAACATTTGAATTTAAAATGCACAATTAAAAAGTATAAGTTTACTTGTTTTTGATAATGGAAATTGCTTTAAGGAGTGGGATATTATTAGTACATGCTTTAATATTATTGTATAAATATCATTACATCACTATTAATATCACTACTACCATCATCATCACCACTACTACGATCATTATCATCATTATCACCACCACCATTACTACCATCATTATCATCATCACTACTCCACCATCATCACTACCATCATCATCGTCGTCACTACTACCATCATTATCTCCATCATCATCACCACCAACATCGTCACTATTATCATCATCATCTTCATCTATTCACAGTAAAGTTTTCAATGAATTTGGTGTTGTCTGCCAAAGTTAGCTTACAGTTTAAATTTCTATATTAAATATGCAAATCATGTAAGTTCCACTGCAAACCACCCTTAATGCTGTGGTTCATAATTTGAAGCAGTTGATAATTGTCATAGATATTACAAATTCAAAATTATTCAGTCTAGTCCATTTTCAAGGTGGCATATTTTTACAAGTTTGAACTTTCTTATTGTAATTTTAAACACAACTATTGTGAGAACATGAAAACAGGATTTAAAATTCTTGATTTCAACAATTACACCGTAAAACTTTCATTCCATTGAAAACGTTACAACTACATGTACATTTATTTCTAAAAGGGCCCTAATTCACCCAGTCAACCTTTCATTCTTAAGTTACAAAAAAAATGCATCCAAAAAAATCACATTTACAAGGAGTATGAATAATTCACTTGTTAACTCTATATTTTATATCTCAAACAATATTGTTGACATTTTCGTAGCAAATGTACATTGCAAAAAGGACATGTACACGCATACAGTGTAAGCCCATTGACATAACATGATGGAACTGACAAGGAATATCCATTAGTTCACAGCATATGCTCCGAGGAAAAGTAGAAATATTGAAGAAATACATTGGTAAAAATGTAATGAACTGGATAATAATAACAAATTATGAAATCTTCTAAGTTATTCCATAATACACATATATACATTTAATATGTATGTTAATTTCAATTAAACTGTTCGGTAGTTGTGATGTTATGTGGACAACCCTCACATTTGCTTTTATTGACGCAAAAAATACATTACAGGATAAGAGATGTGTAATTGCTTTGGAAATACTTTCTTGGCATCTACTAAATTTCCCTTTCCTTGCCGGTTATAGTTTGTTTGTTTTATTTCCGAAAATCATCATAAAAAACAATAACACAATATAACAAAATCAAAGACTTATATAACAATGATAGAATGATAAAACGGTTGGATAGTCCATTTCAGAGCCATTAACCTAATGGCTCTGTTCTTCCATGGAGTCCAATATATACATGTATATAATGATACTATAATAAGTAATGATATAACAAAATAGTAAGTCATAATTAAAATATATAAATATAAAAAAAAACATTGTACTTGTACTGAACTTAACTAAATCAAATTAAATTAAATTAAACAAAAAAACACTAACAAAAGCATTAAAATCTATTCAAATATCCCCTACCATCCCTAATGTAACGAAATACGACCCACCCTTATCACCCACCCAGCTAACAATTAACTTAATTAGTTTTAAAATATTCTACACATTATCTAATTTAGTCTGTTACTAAATTGATTATGTTTATGTTTTGAACAGTACAAAGAAGGATAATTAATCAATCAGCAGTTTTCTATCTTTGAGTCCTCCAAACTATATTAGCTATAGAAACTACATGTACAAGATTTGATATACCCGAACACATGTTCATTTAGATCATTTGCTGACATTTAACAAAAAAGATCCATTACTTATTTCATCTGGGGACAAAATAGTATCTCATTTGAAAACTTACATTTTAGTTGATACGTATTGAGAATATATGTAACAATCTTGAAGTACTTTTCCCTTCACCTCAATCTTACATTATTCTTTACACTACCGTTTTGGAAAATTATGACATTTTTGTTGTTGTAATGAACAAAGTATTATGCTGAATCACAAATATGCAATTATTACAGCTTTGGTACCAAGAAAGAATCATATGCAACAAACACACTCACACTTTTTCCTTCTGAATATACAATGAGGTATAACATACCTTTTAGATTCAATGGCGATTTAATGAATTCATTGTGAGCATGCTGTAAATATAATTCTTACTTGACCAACTATACCTGCATGTATCATAATGCAAATGCATTTTTCTGAAATATTCAAAATGAAAGAGCACTGTTTATGTACTGTTAAGCCAGGATGTGAAAATAATTGCACAGGAAATGACAAAAATGGTTGATGATACTTTTTTTTGTTTGGTAACATGCATTACAAAGACATTAATGTATGAAATTAATAAGTATAATGTCCGTGCATGTCAGTTGAAGGAGTGTTCTAAAATTCCCTTTTTTAGGAAACTTGCAACTTTAATTTTAAGACTACAACAAATTTAAAGCGTTTTGCTGCTTTTTCTCATCAATTGATGTACCTAGTAACATGCTATTAAAGTAAATCAATGCGGTTGTAGTGAAGAGAAAAGAATTGCACTAACTCGTACATGGATCCTGACAAGATTCAGATAGTTAGACAGTGAAATTATTATGACTTACATTTTGATTTTCAAATGACAGTGTTTCTCCCTTTTACTTTTTAATGTTTGATGAAATTAATAACAAGCGTACTGAACTGAAATATTGCCAATTAAAAAGCATTGTTTATGTGCTACAGTATAAAGCAACATTCCTAATTTTGAAGGAAAGGATAAATGATCCAATATAATGCCTAACTATCTGATTCTTAGCTTCCTTCACCTTCACCTTCACCTATCCCACAGTCTGGCTGACCCTTGGGGCACCACTGAAGATTTATACATCCAGCTTCCTCCACTCCTCCTGGTTCTTGGCTTTACGAAGTATGATGTTTCAGTCAAGGTCACTTGTTAATGTTGTCTTCCCATCGTTTCCTCTGCCTGCCTTTTCGTCTCCCTCCTTGTACTGTTCCATGTAGAATAGTCTTGGCCAGTCCAAATGATCATGTGACATACCCATACCAGTTTACTTTGCATCTTTTCACTGAAGTCAGGAGGTCTTCATACGGCCCTATGGTGTTTCAAATTCTGATTTTCACTACCTCATTGGTTATGTGATCTCTATACCAGATACTGAGGAGTTTGCGGAAACATTTCATCTCCAGTGCCTGTATCCTTCTTTTAATGTCTGCTGTCATGGTCCATGTTTCACATGCATACACAAATATGGACATATGGACAAGATCCTATAACCGATTTTGAATGGGTGGTATTCGTTTTCGACTGAAACGCTGCACATGTGTGTTACTTCAAGCCTGCATAGAAAAAGAAGAAAATGATAGCGTGAATGGTAAAAATACAACAATCGCGTAAACAAATCAAATTGATTCTCTCAGGGTTTTACAAAAGGTCTCTAATAAAAAATTTACAATTAAAGTGGGATAGACTTCTTTTTTAAATTCATGTATGCTCCAAAGCCTTTCTTTTAGGAATGAATGAATGCATCTTATTAAGAACACAAACTGATTATTATCGAACATGTCATTATCAAGTCTCTAGATATCATATATTCTTCATATACTGTACATTTATCTATAGAGAAAATGATTGGAAATTCAATTTCAAATATATATCTAAAGGCTATCCTCCTACATACGTGGAAAAGGTTCTCTCATACTGTAACCACTTTGACATATAATCTATTAAGAGGTAATGACCACATCATCTTGAAAAGCCTTGTGAGGCATTTTTTCTATCTACACATATAAGTTATTAAAAAAAACATGAATGGTGCCACTTGTTGATTTCCCTTTCTGTAAAGGAGGTTTAATTGAAAATTATATAGGTTAATAGAACCATGATCATAGATTTCATCATTTGCAGGATATCTTCCTGAATATGATAAAGTTTATGGCTGAGTGTATATTACATGTAGGTACATAATAATTACAATACTGTTTCATCAGGGTTAGCATTAAAACAGTTATAAATCAAATCATGAAACCATGAAAATATGAACTTGCAAAGATACTTCAATGCATTACAATTAATCTATAACTATTTAATTATATGCGAAAGTGTATTGGAAAAAGAGGGAATGTTCACTACACACACTGACAAAACTTGGTTATCAAAGGGGAAGTCTACCTTGATATAATGATGGTTCTGAGAAAAGCAGAAAAACTACAGACAAAAAACTGAATGACCAAAACAACATGTCTGCAACTACCTAAAGAGAAAGGAAAAAATATCAACAACAGGCAATTTCGGAAAGAGTTCCATACATATAACCCCACTAAAATCGATGTACAGCTGTATAGCCTACCCTCACCCTCATCCTAATCCTAACCCAGCATACCCATATTTTTTCCTTCAATTTTAGTGGTGGTTACATGTACATATGGAACTATTGTCGCAATTTTGATGGCCTTGCAGGGTACATCTTCTGAAACTTGCAAACATTACAAAGATGTATTTACAAAGATGTATTATATAGAATCAGAACATGATTTTCTATGGGATGTACAACAAAAGGTTATTGAAATTGCCAGAGTTGATTTGAAAGTTGTTGGAATGGTGTTAAATGCAAATTAGCATCTTGTGAATGGTGTAGACTTTATTTATTGACATTCCTCTTGCAATTTCTTTTTAAGGCTACAAACATTACTGTTATGATAATTGTAGATCTATCACATAAAAGATGACAAGTGACATTTGAAATTAGATTTGGCTTCCTACATAATTAATCATAAAATGTCTCAAATTTATTTGCTTTGTGTTTCTGCTACGTGTATACATGGTGATGGTCTTTCTCTTGCTCCCTTATTACTCTGCAAGGAAAGACCCAGTATTTAACAGCTCATTGCAAAAACTATATTGTGTCTTGAGTGAAGCCTAAACTGGTTCCTGCTGCTTAGCCTTGGCTGCATTCTCCTTATAGTCTTCTAGCTCAGATCCTCTCTTCCACACTTCATTTCATTATCGCAATTTGTTCTTATATCTTATGGGTTACCGGTACATATCCCTAATCTATGTGAATCATGCATTATGTTGCTGACTGAAGAAAGCAATTTCTAAATTTGCAACTTAAAAGATCGAAGCATACGTCAAAGGGCTGGCTCAAAGAATACATAGAAGCCAGAAAAACAGGAAGGGGGTGGGGGGGGGGGGATTGGACTCAAATTCATAAGATTTCACAAGAGGACTTTATGAAAGCAGGTCATTTTATACAATAAATAAATATAGTTGTACTTTGAATCATCTTCACATGAAAAGGACTTACAGGTAAGTAAATGTTTTTAAGATATTGTTACATGTACCTGCTACTGGCTTTACTGCTACCTGGAGCTAACCCTCGTTGCTGAGAAATAGCCTTGACGTATACTGTTTGGTTGAACGGAAATTCCATTTCAGCTGTATACTACTGCAAATGTCTGTCAGTTTGCTCCAAAGAAGACTGTAGTTTGGGTAAGAGCAATAGTTACAATTAAGTATAAGTATACACATGTAAAGTTGCATTTATACAGAACTATTACAGTGACATAATAACAATATTGCAACTTCCTGCGATCAAAAAGGGGAAGAGAGAGGTAGCTAGAGTGATTGAAAGTAAGAAAGGGGAAAAAAGAGGGGAAAAGAGGGATAAAAGGTAGAAGAGAGAGAGAGAGAGGATATAATTGAATCAGGAGCTGCCAAGACATATACATTTCTACTCATATGAATCTGCATAACAATATACAATACAAAAACTAGATGTAGGTATTGTTAATACATGTTCATGTAGATCTGCTGAAATGGATGATATAAAATCAATGTTTGGTAGTTGTTGTTTAACTTAAAATAAATATTTGAAGAGCTGCATGAATAAGTATATTATTTTCTTTCAAATCAATGATGGTATTGTTTCCAAGAAATAAGAGTGACTTAAATTGAAAGTTTGTTGTAAAATGTAGAAGCCACAATATTCTTGTGCACTGTGCCTGCCCCTCTCGATATGACACGTTTACACCACATAAATGAATACAGTACAGGTCTTGTACCGTATACGGGCACTTTAATCATGCTTCCTTTATTGCCATCATTCCTTGAAGAAAGTTTACAGGCTTACAATCTTACTCTTGAATATCGAATAAGCCGTTAACTTGATAGATGACGCCGATTTAGCTGATTTAGCCATCAACTTGGAAGTACAAAGTCGCTTTACATGTTGCCGTAAGAACTATCAAACAAAGCCAAAGAAAAGTATATCAATTGATGCCATGTTAACCTTTCAACTTTGGTATTTAAGTGTCTAACTTGACCTTAACATTCTGGCCCAAACCATGCAAATGTGCGGAAATAACATCGCACGCTTAATAATAAATGACAAGCAATTAACTATTGCAAGCAAGTACTCATCTTAGACCCCTGTTACACATGCGTCGGCTTTTAAAGCGGGCCCCGGAGGCGGCCTCACACCTGCAATTTGAAGCCGCCTCGAGATCATCAAACCCCCGTTACAAATGATCTCGGGCCCGCAATTTTGCGTCTACACATAGGCCGGCCTCACGTCGCCTTTTCACGAGCTGACATTGGGGCGGACTCCAGAAAGACAGAAAGAGAAAGTGATAGAATGATAAAAACTAAGAATAACATAAGAGATGGTGATAGAAGAAAGAAACAAAGAATAACATGAGGAAAGAGAGAAAGAGAGAGTGATAGAATGAATACAACAAAGAATAACACAAGGAAAGACAGAAAGAGAAAGTGTGATAAAAACAAAGGATAACATAGGAGAAGATAAAAGAAGGAAGAAACAAAGAATAACATAAGGAAAGACAGAAAGAGAAGGTTATAGAAGGAAGAAACAAAGGATAACATAAGGAAAGACAGAAAGAGAGGATTTTAGAAGGAAGAAACAAAGAATAACATAAGGAAAGACAGAAAGAGAAAGCGATATAATGATAAAAACAAAGAATAGTATAAGGAAAAACAGAAAGAGAAAGTCGATAGAATGATTAAAACAAAGAATAACATAAGAGAAGGTGAAAGAAGGAAGAATCAAAGAATAACATAAGGAAAGATAGAAAGAGAAAATGATAGAATGATAGAAACAAAGAATAACTTAAGAGAAGGTGATAGAAGGAAGAAACAAAGAATAACATGAGGAAAGAGAGAAAGAGAGAGTGATAGAATGATAAAAACAAAGAATAACATAAGAGAAGATGAAAGAAGGAAGAATCAAATAATAACATAAGGAAAGACAGAAAGAGAAAGCGATAGAATGATAAAAACAAAGAATAACATAAGGAAAGACAGAAAAAGAAAAGGATCAATGATAAAAACATTTCACATAAGAAAAGACAGAAAGAGAAAGTGATAGAATGATAAAATCAAAGAATAACATAAGGAAAGACAGAAAGACGGAGTGATAGAATGATAAAAACAAAGAATAACATAAGGAAAGAGAGAAAGAGAGAGTGATAGAATGATAAAAACAAAGAATAACATAAAAGAAGGTGGCAAGCGCGCCCGATGAATTATGTTGATAATGATGACAGCTAGTTACGTCACTTCCGCTTATAAGCCGCCCCGAGTCACTTTGGTGTTACACATACTGATTGCGGGACTGAGGCCGGCCTCAAACCACATCCAGAGGTGGACCGAGTCCACCTAGCTGGCCTCAGTCCCGCTTTTCGAAAAAAAGTTGGTGTTACACATACGTCGAGCCGACTCCGGGGCCGGCCTCAGTCCACTTTCAGACGCATGTGTAACAGGGGTCTTTAGAAAGCACAGTGCTTACTAAACAAATATCTTGTTATCATTATGAGCTAGCATTCTTGTTTTTAAAAGCATAAACTACTAAATAAATACATCATACATAGATCTACATGTACATCATAACCAACCACAATGTAATAATACGTACCTAACTTCATGCTCTTATTATTAAACACGTTTGTGTGAGCAACAAGATTGGAGATTAAATATAAACATCTTATCTTGTGACTATGTATTCATTGAAAGTGAGTGCGAATGTACTTCACCCTCTAACAACAGTTAGGCCTAGATCTACAGTTCTGAATAATGCTATACCGTACCGGTACCGTATTATAACATGGGCAATGGCATGCAACATTATATCATCAAATAATCTGTGGTATTTATAGTTAAATGACGAAACCTATGTCACAAACACTGATACTACAATCCAATCAAATAACACATGTTTAATTGCTTACCACTGTGCAGACCAAATAATATGGGCAGACCAAGTAGTTTAACTTTACGATAAAAACAGGCTAACTTTGCCGTGGTTTTACATCGTGATCGAAGTACAATAATGTGCTTCTCAAAAATGGGTTGCTATGATATGAGAGTATGGAACGCTACATATGCAGGCGTATGGAGTATGGAGTACCGACAGTTACATGCACTGATGCATGCAACATATACGTCTAGCAAAAAACAATCCTAACTTAAGTTTGTGGGGTAGTATTGTTCCTTGTACACAAATGGTATTTAGATAATACTAACACAGCACTGCCAACAAAATGAATGGATGAGTACCGTTTAAAATGTATCCAATAAAAATATTGTTGCATATTCTTTTTAGACAGTAGACACCCTGTAGATAAAACAAAAATCCTAAGATTTTACTGCAAGTTATAATTATTATTTCATTTGGCATTGCAACGATGGAAACAATAAATTACTGCTAAAATGTATGGACAGTCAGATTTTATGCAAATTTAGTCTCAAAGTTACTATTCAGTGCATATAATAAAAAAAATGTACCAGTTCCAACTTTGGTAACTTCTAATTATAAAGTTGATGTGCACTGTAAAACTTACAGGTTGCAATCCACAGCAGTCATTAATTTTGCACAGAGGGGGGGGGGGGGGGGGGGGGGGGGGGAACAAATTTCCACACCCAACCCTCTTTTAAAGACTAAAACCATAGACCGCTAAAACCAAGGAACGGCTCTACGTAATATACACTGTATACAATATATACCAAACTGAATGGAAATCATACCAGAGTTGAAGAATAAATTTGTATATGGACTGATGTGCATAAGAATAACTTTGACATAGACACTCAAACAAAAAATCCAATAACTTTTAAAAGGAAGACTGGCCAACTTTTAATGCTACATGTAGTATATACATGTAGGAGATTGCATATACTGTAGGGATAAGGGGTAATCTTTTGGAAATTGGATCAAAATAGAAAAAAAGATTCATTCAAAGGAGAACAATTATGCAATTAATATCTTTGTACAGGAAATACATAAAATATATCAATAAAAAACAACTACAAACAAACAAAAATAAAGGATAATTAGATGATTATTGTTGGAGAAAAACATTATCTTTTATGCAAATTATACTTTAGTTTCATTTATTTCTATACAAATTCAGAAAAATTGCAAAATATTATGGTAATGGAAGATAACTGACCATGGTTAGTTAAATCTTGGGTAATCAATAGTATTCAATGGTTTTGGATCCTCAGAGAAACATGTATTTTAACTCAAATTATATTAATTAATTAAGCTTTACCTAATCTATAGAACATAATGGAAATTGAATAGAAAATCTGTATTTTCCACTCAATAATATGACTCTTCTGAAAATATGTGCACATGTACATGTAATGTACAATACATGTAGGGTCTTATCATCTTAAAGATTTGTAATAAATAGTTTTTAAAATGGCATAAGAATACGAAGAGGGAGAAAGTGCAACATGGATGCTTCACATTATACACTGTCACTCATATAGTTGGAATATTTTTGTTTTACCCCACTTTATGGCATTATTTTTAAAATAATTTAAAAATAATAGATCTAGATAATAGTATCCATTCTCCGATTTTATTGAATAATAATTTGACAATGTGTGTTTTGCGTGACTGCTAAAGCATGTGTATGCTTACTATGCTTATCAAATAGGGGACCTACGCCCTTAAGTCATAAATGACAGTAACGAGGATTAATGCCCCACAAAAGGGCACTAATATAGCACATCGACACGGTTTTGATCCTGGGGCCTCACAGTTACGAGGCCATTGCTTTGTCACTGGACCATGACTGTACGAAGCAGGGGCTAGGATAGGGGGCAGTTTCCATAAACAAAATAAAAAACAGAAAATGAAATTTATTACATTTTACCCCGGTCCCAACATAAACAAATCCTCTGGATGGCCATGCATTATGGCTCAAAAGCTGTTCAGTTTTCTATTAGAGGGATACCAGATGGATATTTAAAAAGGGGTGATGATGTTAATGCGGAGGTGATAGAGAAGGGCAGATTAGAAAATAATTCTGAATTCTGAACCTTGCAATTTTCCTTCTACATACCAAAGTAATTTACATTTAATTTATTTACTGACAAATAATTGCAGTCACTTTTGCAATCAATAATAGTCACTCTTTCCAGTTTATTATTCTCATACATGTATGATCTCCTTTTCTCTCTCTTTAAATCTCTCTCTCTCTCTCTCTCTCTGTCTCTTTCTTTCTTTGCAGCTGCAAGTTCCAGGTACTGTTTTGTTTTAAGTTTTTGCAATGTTAAGCACCTAACAGGAATACAGGTACATGGGTGTCATTGGAAATAGGGTATAAAGGAGGGTACTTTTGACAGACTTTGTTTCAAATTGGCATCCCAAATATCTAGCTACAGATACGGGGTAATAAAGTGGACATGTACATATATGTACAAGTAGCTGCACAAATCTAGAGTCTGCTTATCGTGTATTTTATAGAATGAAACGGGATAGTAACTTAGGAGCAAAATACTATAGAACATAAATCGGTTATACAAATAATAACACTTGGGATGAAGAACAGGAAATCTGAAAATTAATGAATCATCATTGATGAGAAAAATAAAAAATCACATCATTTTATTTATTAGGTCATTTCATTTTGATGACGAGTAGGTGATTAGAATTTCAAAATGTACCTACCCAGGAGAAATCTGCCCAGATAGAAAGCTTGTGACATATATTTACATTCTTCTGTTTTATTATTTGTTTAAATTTCTCCTTTTATTGAGATAACCCTATGTTAGTCTTTTTTTCCTTCTGTTTTCCTCTTTCTCTCATTTTCTATGTTATTCCTTTTTTATTGTCTACATCTTTTTCCTTCTTTTTTCTGTCCTCGCTTCATGTTCTCTTATTTATCCTTCTTTTATCTTTTACTTATCTTCTATTCATATACTGTTTTTTATATTCTTCTTTCACTTTCCCCTATTTCTGTCTACATAGGATATGACTTTTCACTCAGTTTTTGTCTTCTTTCATTGGTTCTTCTCTCTTTCCCTGTGTGTGCCTTTATTTTTCTCATTTGTATCTAAACAGTTATCGTTGTTCTTCTTCCTTCACTCATTTTCTCTTTCACACCTTTTTCGCATGTATTCTTTATCTTAAATGTTATCATCCTCCATGTTTACAATCAACTATGTTTATCTTTATTTTCTCATTCACATCACCTCATGACTTCGAATGGTTGACATGTTTTACATAAAAATGTAAGAAAACAAAAATGACATAAACTCACTAATGCACAGAGAAGTTGCCCACTAATACCTTCTATTTTTGTATAAAGAAGAAGCATCCAAAGAACAGGAAATCATTAATAATTGGGGATGTGTCAATTTTGGTGGTGGCCTACCTCTTTGTTGAAGCGTACTTAAAAACACCCGAAATATGTCACAAATTAAAAAATATAAATCCTTTTCACGATTTAGAATCTTATTTCCATACAATTCCATAACTTGGATCTCTGTCACCTTGATCAAGTGAAATTTTGAGGCTTTTTGGGGGGCTGGTGATTTATTTCCCTTGTCAAAACTCACACACAAGTTTGAGTATACTCACAGCAGTTGTACTCCACCATAGCTTTACAAAATGTACCTGTTGAAGAGGCTTCAATATGTCTTGTGTTCTAGTATTAATAGCAGGGATTGACCATTCATAGATATATACATGTACATGAGGAAAAAATTATTCAAAATTTAACTTCAACTCTGAAACACAAAATATGTACGTGTAGCATAAATTACAATACATGTATGAGTTGAAGAGTCCCTGAATTGAGTTTTTTTTTTAAATACAATGTAAGAGAAACAGAATGGCAAAAGTTTGAAATAAATCAGACCAATACTAAGAGTTATGAATGTTTGAAATATGAAATCACTAAATAAATGTGAATCTCAAATTGGCAATTTGGTACATTCATGTAGACATTGATAACTCTTCTGTTTGTTGTCTACTTCACCTCTGAAACATACATGCATGTAGCATAAATTACATTACATGTGTGAGTTGAAGAGTCCCTGAATTGGGTTTTAAAAAAATACACTGTAAGAGAAAGAGAATGGCAAAAGTTTGAAATACGTGATGGAGAAATGTATGGATAATTTACTCTCCTGTTTGTTGTATACAAAACATAATCCTAAGTGCCTTCTTCCTTGTGGAAATTTTCGTTGTGGATATCAGTTTATTTATAGGTCCTCTAAAGATATAAAGAACCTTCTGAGTCATACATGTATGTTTTTTTTTGCCATTTACATTTTAGTCATTCTGTGTGTTGGAACAAATGGAAAAGTTGTCCGCCACTACATCCTATAGACGTTACTGATTCAGCCAACTTGAAGAGCCCATACCTACATGTTTTAATGATTACAAATTTACAACTTCAAAAATGTGTACATGTAACTTCGTCACTTTTAGTCTGATTTAAATTTAAATCGAATTGTCCCCATTGTGCTTCTTATATTTGTTCAGCCTTCCACTGGTAGTTTGCTAATACTAGAGAATAAGGTGGATTTCCCTTTAACATTAGGTATATTAAATCTTCTGTGAGAAGAGAGATTATGGTGTCTGTTTTTCACTATTGCAGCAGTGCAGTGGCAGATCCAGATTGGGGGGGGGGGGGCCGCGGGACCCCCTCACTTGGCCCCATAAACCGGTAAATTTAACCTTTTTTTAGATTTAAAAAAGACGCCCCCCCCCCCCCTGGAGAAAGGGGGAGCAAGGGGGGGGGGGGGGTGGTGGGTGTTAACTCGTTGCTCAACATTTTTTCACGAATTGGGCCCCCTTTCAGCCGGCCCCTTCCCTTTCTGCAGACTGGATCCGTCCCTGCAGCAGTGAATTCCACTACAGTCACATATAAGGTCCCAATAGTGTCAACAATTAATTTGGATAAACTTGCATAAATTTGCATAAACTTCCATAAATGTGAGTGCAACCAAGATGATCAATTACAGAACAGGGACAACCAACAGCTTGTTCGCTAGACTGGTTAGAATAGCCTTAGGGCTAGGTGATAACATGAAATATGATATGGATGTCACTTAGCCTTAATTGGCACCCATATCGAGAGTGACACACCAAATTGCCATCTCTTCAGTATCAAATATTTACATTTCTGTTAAATGTTTGTATTATTTTAAAGTGATTTGTATGAGAAGAAAGAAGAGTTTATATTACTAGTCCTACAGTATAGTAATACTAATCATACTAGTATTACCAGCTACCACCAGTGGGTAAGGTTTTTTTAGTGTGGGTACTTCTAGTGGTTATTATGAACAAATTTGAATTTTGTTTTATATCAATTATCAGTCTTGATAGGGGTACGGGTATCAATTAAGTGGCTCTGTAACATTGCCTCAGATTCTGAAGAAAAAATCCTGGATCATTAGCTCATGCTGCAATCATGATTACAAACGTTTAGGTCAGTCAGGAATCCCATGACTTTACAAGCCGATTGCCTAGCTGTCTGATTATCAAAATATTTATGATTGGAAATCGAAATTTCATTTTTGTTTACCTAACAGTTTTTTATTACATACATGTACACTACAGTCTTTTGGGGAAAATGAGTATGGTAAAAATGGTCACTCAAACTAACAGATTTTTACTTCTTTGAGGCATTTCTATCATGATCATTTTGAAGCGCAATTTTGATTAGGGCTTCAATATTACACCATATATCACAGGCACTGATAACATGTAGGGCCATACAGCTCAGATTGAATATTATTAAATGATGGCTATAGGCCAAGTGATATCAATGTTATTAGATCTACAACCTGCGTCTAGCGGCTACATGAGCTGAGGATGCATGATGACACCGACAGTAGCCTATACGTGTGAAAAGTTGATGCACATGGGTCATATGGCATGATTATTAAGAAATCTGATTTGAACGTCATATACTACCTTACGTAAAGTCCACGCCTAAAATGCAATCATTAGAGTCACAGTTTTTGATATTTTATATCGTATTCCACCCAGGCCTGTAGGGCAAAACCACTCCAGCAAGGCTAGAGTCAATGCTTAGGCGTATTGTCCTCTAGCGCTGTTACATGTACGTGCTGAGAGGCAGCAATAGCACACAATGAACACATTGCACACAATTGCACACTAATGCACACAATGTATACAAAGTGGTTGATCAGCAAGTTTGACAGTAGACTCACGATTGAATTTTCAAATTTTTCTTTCTAGTCTAGATCTATATGACTATAGACTAGATTCTAGATCTCTAAGTATAACTAAACATAGACCTAAGTTGAACAAATTGTATGCTATTTAGGTGTCATCAACTCCCGGCCCCCCCCCCCCCCCCCCCACTCCGAGAACGGATGGACCCCATGCGTGTTACCAAGATGTCCTTTTCGTAACAAAAGAAAAAGGTCGACCCGTATTGACTTTACACACCAGACTTTTGCTGAAAAGGGGGGGGGGGGGGGTGCTGAAAAAGGCCTGTATAACAAAAGAAAAAGGTCGACCCGTATTGACTTTACCCCGGCCCCCCCACTCAGGGGTCGGAATGACCGCATGCGTGTTACCAAAATGTCAGGTAAAGGGGTACTTTTCGTGCAACAAAGTCCGGCCCGAGAATTGTAAAAAAAAGGGGTGTATTTAACTTTTCACCCAGAGATTTCTTTAAAAAGGGCCCGGGGGTGTTTTTTCTTTTTTTTTCTCTCATCTCTTTGGACTCCTGAGAAATTATTCTGAATTTAGGGGGGTACATTGAGAATTTTTCCTGATTTAGGGGGGTCTCCAAGGCAGGAAAAGCCCATGAAAAGCCCGCGAAAGGGGGGTTCGAAAATGTTGGCAGTCCTCAGATAGGGGGTGCTTTAAAAAAGAGGGAACGAGCATATGCATACCCTAAATAACACTGAGTGGGGGGGGGGGGGGGCAGGGACTTTACACACCGGACTTTTGCTGAAAAGGGGGGGGGGGGTCACTTGGAACACGCATATGCGTACCCTAAATAACACCGAGTGGGGGGGGGGGGGTGGAGCCGGGCATCAACTATCACTAAAGTACCGATTTTGAGTGAAATCAGTTGAGTTTTGTACAGTGTAGTTTGAAATGCTGAAAATCAATATGAACAGTTTTTAATACACAGCCAGCGCCAGGATAGTAATGCAGCTTTGTGTGGGCAAAACCAGGGACATGGTTCGTGATGTCCACCAGCCTAGGTATCCTGCCGGGCGGGAGCGGCGGGCCCGGCGAACCTGGTAGGGCTATCATTTCCATTTGAATGTGCAAGTTAGATTTATTTAAAAAAGAATAAAAGACGGTGTTACTGTAGAACCTACCTTAATCAGACGGCTGGGCACATAATAGAGACCTATCTTGATGTCAGAATACTAATGTAGTCTAGTACTTTCAGTCGGGCAACCGTGTTCGTGAACGAGAAGAAAGACAGCTGCACGATGCGATGGAGAGTTAGCTCGAGAGCGGGCTGCATGCCGTCGCGTCCGGGGCATGCATCGCAGGCGGTCACATCGAGCTTCCAGCGTGGCCGTGGATGAGCCAGATTGAGAGCGAGGGCTAGTTTCTCGAAACTGTCATAAGTCTAAGTTCGTGGAGATTTGGTAGAAACACGTGTTAGATCTCTATCACACGTTTCAATACGATGTCTAAAAAGTTAGACTTAATGACGGTTTCGAGAAACCTCCCCAGGTGTTCGGTGTCGGGGATCAGATCCAGTGGATGCCTGGTACTGGGAGGCGCACGCCCCCCCCCCCCTTTTTTTCTCCCGAAAAAAATGTGTTCACATACATATTCTGTTTAAGCATTTGGATAGGCCTTAGAATCTGCCAAAAGGCTAAGATTATCCGGGGACCGCATCCAGTTGAAGGCTTCATTCTTGCAATTTCGTATATTTCAAGCTTCCTCTCCCCCCCCCCCCCCCCCCCCCCCACTGTAAAGTCTTTGATCTGCCCCTGGATGTATGGCCGGGGTAACCTGGCGCTACAGTCGTTTGTAGAAAAAATATTGCTGGGCGCTGTCGCCTGGTTAATGAGTCTAACCACAAAAAGTAGGTCATAAAATAGCGCTCAATGACTACTGGACGCAGCTCCAACACATGTTGGATGTGATACAAAAGCGGGTCAATAAATATTGCATCATTTTTCCAAAACTGGTCAATGACTTCAATGTCGCAGCTTGTATCGGGTGGTAGAGTATGTTAATATCAAAGAAAAAATATATACATGTAGTTTACTATATCTCTTTGGGTAATACTCCGTCCAAGCTATTTACAAAGTAGTGGAAGAGAACATTTACATGCTTCCTGGAAAAAGAAGAAAAAAACTATTTAATTAAAAAAATAATCTTCCTCTCTACCTTTAATAGACATGATAGAGTAATGTGCTGTTTAATGATACACTATCTAGCATAAATAGAGCATGGTAGTACCAAAGAAACATATAATTTTGATATATCTCTATGGAAATACCAAAAAAAAGCACGACGATTTAACAGGCCCAGTGCATAAATTAATGCGGATAATAAGTTGTAGATCGATCTGCTTTTGGTTCTGCAGTTGATTTTTAGAATTCTACAAGTTTATAACAGAGTATAGATGTGCTATTAAGATTAAGATATAGAATTACGTTCATTTTCAAACGGACTGGGATAATGGAGAGGATTTTCTGGAGATTATTAGATCTGTAGGGTTTGATGTCTGCGAATTGGCAACTGAAGAAGCAGGCGTGCTAATCAAAGATGTGAACGAATTAAAAGGTTAAAAAAAAAAAAAATGAGATAACAATTTGCCGTCCTAATGTGTCT
Source organism: Strongylocentrotus droebachiensis (assembly GCA_035222895.1). Taxonomy (NCBI): domain Eukaryota; kingdom Metazoa; phylum Echinodermata; class Echinoidea; order Camarodonta; family Strongylocentrotidae; genus Strongylocentrotus; species Strongylocentrotus droebachiensis. Next base: position 27,886 of record JAVYIG010011228.1, on the reverse strand, counting down.
CACCCCGAGTGACGAACAATTGCACTCCTTTGCCGACTACCCCCGATGGAGAAAAAAAACAAGATATTCGGGAAAAAGTGTTAAATCCCTCTATCAAGATCTTAAAAGCAAATCCTCTTCGACAAATAATATGACTATAAATGTAACATGAATGTGTATTTACAAATAACCATCAGTAAAGTAATAAATTGATAATATGCATTTACTTATCTTCTTATCTTCTCCTCAGATTTCTTGTGAACAAAACTGACATTGTGTATTAAACGATAAATGTGAAATATGATATAAAAATAAACCGCAAACTGAAACCAAACTAATGTATTTTAGAGCGTATCTCTCTCACCATTGCTTTAACAAGCTAATATGCTTCCCTTTTGTCAATGTTATTTTCAGATGTAGCAAACTTCGACAATGAAAGCTAGACCAAACATAAGAAGCTCTTATATTGGCTGGAGCTACTGGAACCCAGTGACGAAGGTCCCGACTTTCACGAAATGGGCGAGGAGTTTTCCAAAGTCGAGCTTAGATTAATAATGCAACATCATTATTGTCTTTCAGATGGATCGGTATTTATGCCGAAATGCTGCCCAATTGCATGTTCTAATACAGGAACCATAATTTGTTGGTCTGGGCAAATTTTAGCAATAAGCGATTATCAAGTTTTACACGTTAGGGGGTATACCTACATCAACTAGATTTTAAAAGAATATAAAGATACGTCTATTCGTATAATACATTTAAAAAGAAAATGCACATAAAATTATATCCTACGAACAGTTTTGAGGTAGCTATTTTATATGAAAAGTGTTATGATTTGTGGATGTCAGCCAATGTTTCGATATGAATGGGAACATTATGAATGCATTGTTTGTATATAATTATATAAATAGTAGTTTATATTATAATTGTTAGGTTAGAAACACCTTTATTCTCTAGAAAGAAACCGCCAAAACACATCGCTGTTACCAACTTACTGTAGACAGTTCAGTCGTCGTCTAATATCCTTCTTTGATAAGAGGGTACCATAGGCACAGCAAACCAGGTATAAGCACAAATTCACAAGAAAATTGTTCTGATTTGATTATAGGTGTTTTAAGTAATGTTAATATCACTAGTAATATAGATAGAGCGCTTTTATACTTTTATGTCACAAGCGCTATATAGATTTTTCGGATTATTATTATTATTATCATTTATAATTATGAAAAATTAAGATACTTTTCATTCAAACATGTATCTTTTTTATACTGGTGCCCAAACAAGACACCCATTCTCTGATTTATCTTAATTAAGTATTTAACACACCTTCACTGTAGTCTTGGTCCAAGTACAGTATATTCAGGGGCTCTCAGTGATTCCCTCTCCTCCCCCCCCTCTCTCTCTCTTTCTCTCTTTCTCTCTCTCTCTCTCTCTCTTTCTCTCTCTCATGTCCACACAACACTTCCTCTTTGCGTCGCTTTTTATCTTCATCTTTTCTTCCGATCTCTCCCGGTTTTTCTGAATTCACATTGCTATATATATCTCTTTCTTTTTGTATAAAGTGTAATGCAATTATTCAAATTACACATTACCAAAAGCATCCTCTGTTAGTATTCGTAATGAAATTGTATTATGTTCCTTTGACCTGGAAAATAGTAATTATAATTAGCAGATAGATATTTAACATATTGTACTGTCAAACAAACACGAAATAGAAGTATATACAACAAAACGAATATTAGTGCGATACAAGTACAGATGACATTTTATGTTAAAATATTAAGTTCATCATTTAATTTCTCATTGTATAAAATAGAGATTTAAAACTACATAAATGTGTATACAACAAAATATTGTCATCGAAATAAACTATCTGAAATTTCATTGGGTGTCTACATTGCAAGAAATTTCATTTGACAAGAATCTTTCTCATGTGAAGTCAATTAATTTGATCTGTTCCTTAACTCATATGATACAAATAAATTGTTTATATTCACTCAGATCAAATTCCCTGAAATAAACTATCCTAATACTTTTGATATGATTTCAGTGGAGTTGCTGCTATGGGACGCCACCACCCCCTCCCATCACATACCATAAAGGGATACGAAAGAGAGAGAGAGAGAGAGAGAAAAAAAAGATGAAGGTGAGTGATAGAGAGAGAGAGGGGGGGAGAGGGGTGGTGATGAGCAAGAGAGAGAGAGAGAGAGAGAGACACACAGAGAGAGAGAGGGTAGGGTCGAGCGAGGGAAATAGAGAGTGAGAGAGAAAGAGAGAGAGAGAGAACGAGGAGGGTGAGTGATAGAGGGGGAGAGAGGGTAGGGTCGAGCGAGGGAAATAGAGAGTGAGAGAGAAAGAGAGAGAGAGAGAGAAAGAGAGAGAGAGAGAGAGAGATAAAACATAAAAAACTCGCTCATTTGATGGCCTTCATCTCTCGCACTTCACCCATCGACTACGAATAAAACCTTTGCCATCCCCCTCCCCCACACCTCACGGAGTATGGGTTCATAAAGAGAAATTTATTTGAATTATTTACAATTCAATGAGATAGCTCCGAAACAATTTATGAGATAAACATCCATCAACATAGTTAGTGACAATAAAGTATGATTTCAAAAGATTAAGAAAGTTTCATGAGAACGCATTTTGCATAATTTTCGATTACAGTATAAAACGACTATACTTATCATAAATCAAAAATTATAATAATTCCAAAGACAACATTTGTATCATATATTTACTTAAGTTGAAGGGTATCGAAAGCTTTCGATAGGTCATACATTTTGTTTATTAAAATCAACTTAACGGATAATTTAATCACATCAATCAAGAACTGCACTGTTATCAAGGTTCATAATGTTGAGTACGCCTTTGGTTGGTTTGCTGGATTGTTTTACCTGACTGCTAAGGAGACAAGTGTATGCTTGGTAGTAAGAAACCAGTGGACAGACAGCTATAGTCCTCTCCGAGGGACTTGGTAGTGAGGATTAATGCCTTACCAAAGATCATTAACGCAACGACCGGGACCTCCAGGTTACGAGACCACTGCTCTACCACTGAGCCAAAGAACGTTTGGTGAATAGATGTTAATAGGCTTTTATGTCGAATTTTATCATGACAGTATGTTTCATTAGTATACAAATAATACACAGCAGTGAGGGCATTAGTAAGAATTACCCACACAAGGTACCTTTGGAACAGTCTAGCCGAGGATGTTTGGACTGTTTTGAAGGTATACCGAGTGTGGGTAATTTTACTAATGCCCGAACAAAATGATGTGTATTATTTGTTTTATAAGATTATGTTTCATTTGTTTTATAACATGATTTTCCTAATGACCGGTCATTATCCAAATTACGCGTTAGGCAAAATAAATGCCTGGTCACGTGTACGCTTTCAACCAAACATTTGCTTAGGGTCCACGTCATCATCTTATAATAGATTATAAATAATACTCTTTCCTTATCAGCAATTGACCCAAAATAATATATTTCTCTTTCTCTTTTAACTTCATTTACAATAGAGAATTCTTTAATATCCCGATTGCGAATCGATTTACATTATCTTTTAGAAACATGCATTGATTATATCTGACCCCAGGCCCACTGCGAATTTGAGGTCACAGAAAAACCATGTACAATTCTACATTTCAACTGTTGAAAGAGCACGAACAAGAAACTGGATTTTGTGTTTCGAAATTCCACTCCCCCAAATACATGCGTTCATTTTACATCGAAATGCTTTACTACTTCATTATCAGTTACCATGTTACTGTATCAACACAGTGAATGCTTTATGCTCTAGGCCTGCATGATATTGAACGAGTAGTGCGACTCTTTCTCAAACATTATCTTCACTTATTTATATTACAATTTCTCATTGCTCATCAATAACTTTAAACTTTATTTGCCCATAACTAAAAGCCGCCACATATTTCAAAGTAATGCTGTGTGCGTGCGTGTGTGTGCGTGCGTGTGTATGCGTGTTTGTGCGTGTGCATGTATGTTTGCGTGCGTGTGTGTATAGGTGAGTGAGTGTGAGGAGGGTGCGTGAGAGCATGTGATGTGTGTGTGTGTGTGTATGTTGGGGGTCAAATTCTCACGTCATTCCTAGCGACGTTCCCTTTATATTCTTGACAAAGAACAAACTACTTCACTTCCACAAATAAAACATCATCTTAGGACCGGTGGGAGCTTGAATTGCATGCTCTTTGCAACACTTCCTCGTAGAAAATTTGACAAATTACATTGTTTGTTCAAAGTTTTGGAATAGACTGAATTAGAATGAGACAAACATAATTATAAAGAAGCATGGCACGTAGGATTAATCTACATGTATATATACTAATTGCGACGCAAGAAACACGTCATGACACGCGCTCTTCCATGAAAGTGTAAGAAGCCACGTTTGTTTGACCTGTTACTAAACTGGAATTACATTATTCATTTCCTTGTTAGCCCTCATGCTCTTCTCAAACTTTGCCCAGAAGAGTTCTTGTCCATCTTCATCATCATCCACCCACAACAAGTAAGGTTTGTTCCGACTCAGCAACAGCCTTACAAGATACGGTAGGTGGTCATCATCGATGTCCTCTAAGAATATGAGGATGACCTTCTCCAACTTGGTGTCATTCATATGCTCCACGGCCATACGGAGTTTGGTCATGAACCAGGTATCCTCCACTGACTGGTTGCTAAGCAACAATACCGTCTTGAAGCTGTTCTCGATGACGTCATAGATGGCGTTTAAGTAGAAAGACGCTGGATGAAGACCACTATCCCCGAAAACGATGTGCTCCAGGTGTGGCATCCTCTCCCGCAGGAATGGCTTCATGCAATCGTTAATCCACCACTCATCATCTTCACGGAACATGAGGTTAAGCTGATACTCGTAGTCCTCAGGACCTTGATTTTCAGTGATTTCTTGATACCCAATGATGGCCAACTTTAAGAGAAATAGTTTGTGGTTCAACCACCATCGCTTTTGGTATACGAGGACACTTAGCGACAGAACGGTCACGATTGCAAAAGATACACCTACAATAAGATAGATATTGACTCCGCAGTAATCTTTAGGATGGAACGACCAGATAGTCTGATTCTTTAGCGATTCAAAGGAACTACTAGAGCACCGAGTCTCACTTCTTAGATAAATTGTCGTATTCACCTTGTCAAGCCATTCCCTGAACCACACAAGTTTGCAGGTACATGTGAAGGGATTGTTCGCAATGATTAGCATCTTTAGACTCGATGGTATTAGTGTGAAAGGATCGATCGTGGAGATTTGATTATTCTGGAGGTATAGATACTGGAGACTGGGAGTTTTAGAAAATAAGTGCTTCTCGATAACTGTAATAGAGTTATATTCTAGCTTCAGGGTACGGACATTCTGTAAATCCCGAAAAGCTTTTTCGGGAATAATTTTTAATCAAGTTTGCGGCCAACGAGAGATATGTTAGTGACGTGAGATTCCTAAATATCATCGAGTCAATTTGCTGTATGCGACAGTCAGTCAGATCTAGCTCATGAAGATTCCAAAGTGTGGTAAATGCGTTAGGAACCTGGTGGAAATCATTGAAAGAGTTATGTTGCAGTTTAAGGGTGCGCAACGAGACCAGTCCTGAAAACAGCGATCTATTGCTTTCAAATTGGAATAGATCTTCGGCTTTGATGTAAGTTCTGGATAAGTTTAGAGTCCTCAGTTTTGACGTATAACTAAATTGGCCACAGGGAGTAATTTCTAAGCGACTATGAAGATAAGACATATCGAGAAATACTAGTTGATTCATGTTTCTGAAAGAACCTGTCATGGTGAATTCGACTAAATCTTGCATTATGATCTTTTCTAACGATTTGGTTTCTTCAAAGGCATCAACAGATATATCGAGAGATATATAATTCCTGGTGAAATCAAGAAATTTTAGATGTTTTAAACCAACGAAAGTATTTCTGCTCACGGAGTTAAAGATGTTATTGGCTAACATAAGAGTTTGAAGATTTGTTGCGTTCCATGGTATAGTTTTGATTTCTCGAATGTTGCTTTGATAGAATGTCAAAGTGCTGAGACGGTCGCTTCCATCGAACCATTGAGGATCTAATACAGAAATGTCGTTACGTGATAAATCAATTCTCTGAAGCTTTTTGGCGCAAGCAAAAGTTCCTCGTGGAAGCGACCTGATTTTGTTTACAGCTAGTCTCAAATTAACCAGCGACTTCAATCCACAAAATGACTCGTTATGAAGACTAGATAAATGATTGGATCCAATGTCTAGTACCTGAAGTTTTTCGAAACCATCCAGAGCATACTTTGGAATAGTTATCAATTCGTTCAATTGTAGATAAAGTTTTGTTATACCTGGTAAAAGATATCTTGGTATTTCTGATGTATTCATGGGTACAATAGATTGTATGCCCGACCTGGTTATGGTCGCTTTTATTATTGCCTTGTTACCCAGAAATGACTCGACGTGGAATTTATCCAATGATATATTATTGATGAGTAGATTTACAGCTGGTAAATCCGTAAAAACGGCACGAGGGAGACTCTTTATATTGTTATAGTTCAAGTTGAATCTATCAAAGGAGCAATTTCGTAAAGCTACAAAATCTCCTTGCTCTAGTGATCTGACTTCATTAAAGGACAAATCAAAAAGAGATAAATTCTTACATCCGCATGCGTCTTCCCCATCTTCTGCAAACTGATTAGCTTGCAGGTTGCTTCCAAAGATGCGAGGAATTCCCTCCAGTCTATTATGATGTAGGATTAGCGATGATAGATGAACATTTTTCTCCAGAAGAGAAGTTGGTAGGACACTGATATTGTTGCGATGGAGTATTAATACCTTAAGCAGCAGGAGAGCATGAAATGTTTCATTCTCGATGAGGTAGATGGTGTTGTAGCTAGCGTCTACAATTTCTAGCTTTTTACAGTTCACGAATGATTTATCCAGGAGCATAGATATGTTATTATCAGAAACGTTAAGGGACCGCAAGTCGTGTGGAAGATTCCGGGGAACCGATGTAAGACCGCGATGTGAGCAATTGGCGCTATGGTCACTCGAGTTTACCGAGCACGTATGATTGAGAGTTATGCTGGTGTGATCCATCACCGCACCATGTAGCAAAGTGAATCCACACAGTACTACGAAGCTTATTGCCTTAGCGTACACGGCCATCATGAGTTCCAACCAACAGGTCGCTGATACTGAATTGATACGAGTAACTGGAGGAAAATCAAAGTAGTACTCGGTCCCTAAAGATGATTACGATGAGTCAGCTTTTTTAAAGAATGAAACCTACGCCAATCTTAAAAGGAAATATCCACGGTAGGACGAGGTAGTTGTTGCGGCTGCTGTAGTATCGCGTTTCATATGCCTTCACAAATATGTTTGTTTGTTAGTTTTAGTTGACTGCTAAGAAAGTATGTATGCATCAAATACCCAGAATATCACAACGTGATGTAATAGTTGGAGTGATTTAAGCACTATTTCTACCTTTGGCCTACCAAGCTGATCCAAAGGTTGACTGGACGGTCTTTTTTACTTCTCAAGAAGGTCGATAGGCCAAGTGCTGGACTACTTTAGATCGATATTGTCATTTATCTTTGAGTTTTCAAACAAGCATCTATCTTCCTTTCGCCAAATGTGCAGTGTCTATTAACACGAAACACCTAGTAAGCTTGTCGGTTCTCGGTTTGTCCAAGATAAGATCCTTCATCAGCAGGCTTGTTCAAAATTATTCCGTTCAAACCGACCTAGCTATCTCAAGCTTCTTAAGCACGTCAATTATCTTTTTATTCCGCTTTTCTTGATGACCCTGATCAACTTTGTTCCTCATTTTGGTGTGTATTATATTAGGAATTAATCCTCACAAAGCAACGTGTGCTGAGTCAAAGATGCTTTAAGTTCGAATGAGACAAGATTCAAGATTGTGAAACACCGCGAGATGCAAAATGAAATGAAGCGTCGGTTTAGACATGTGATCAGCTTGTTAATTATATCACGCGACCAGTGAATGAAAATAACAGTAAAAACTACTTTAATGGGGCGGTCGGTGATAGATTAGAAAGTGACGATGCTTGAGAAGAAAAAAAACAGCACATGGATTAAACCGAATTGATTTATTGCTTATGTATCTCCTTATTTCAAGAAACGATTACTTTACGGTTGGTGTCTATTATTCTTGGCTTTTATCTGTTTTTTATAGGCAATTTTGGCCACTACAAGTAGTGGGTTAACGATGTAGATAAATGCTCATGTACCTGTTATAGCTCATTCTATGTATGTTAATACCAAAGAAAAAAAACATGACAGTCAGTCGCTCAATAGTGTTGATGAAATGTAGATTGTGAAACACCGTGAGATGCCAAATGAAATGAAGCGTCGGTTTATATAGACATGGGATCAGTTTGTTAATTATATCACGCGACCAGTGAATAAAAAAAACAGTAAAAACTACTTCAATGGGGCGGTCGGTGATAGATAAGTAAGTGACGATGCTCGAGGAGAAAAAACAGCCCATGGATTAAATCGAATTGATTTATTGTTTATGTATCTCCTTATTTCAAGAAACGATTACTTTACAGCCGGTGGCTATTATTCCTGGCTTTTATCTGGTTTATATAAGCAATTATCAAGTTGCAATATATGCCCTTACTTTCGCCGGCCAATATCCTGTCTTAAAGGGACTTGGTAATATTGTTTAGGTAAGAGAAAGTGGTGCTATATAGGTATTAACTTCAATGCTAGATGTACAATTAAAGTTAATCTGATAATTTGAGTGAAAACGGACCATTATTAAGGCCCCCCAAAAAAATCATTTGGTTGTCCTCGATTGCTTTTCTGGAGTAGGGGCGGGCGGGCGGATATATATTTTTATTTCTTAACTTCATTTTTTGTGTGTCTTTTTTTTATTTATTTGTTTTCCCATTTTAGTTTCTTCTTTTTTTTAAATAATTTGTTTCCAAAAAAAATTAAAAATCATTGGGATGTCAAGCATTTAAACAAACAAAGGCTATAAAACACTTTAATATGGTTAAAGACTAGTTTAATGTACAATGAATATTAAGACCAACACAGAAAGTATTTTTGGCTTTGAAATACAGCACCTTTTAAATCTCCATTGTGCAAACATAGCAAACAATGCCTAATCGGTGACCATTGGTCCCCCATGATCCTCCTTATCTTATGTTAACTGAACTTATTTGATGAGATAACCACCTTTCCAGTGACCTTGCAGGGTGGTCTAATCCCTCCTGTAAACTAATACAGATGGGCTTTAAAATGAGTTTAAGAATGCTCAGAACCTGATTTGAATGAACGGCATTTTGACATTAAAAAATATAAATGGCAAGTTTAATAAATACCTAATTGCGTACTGAAAAGACCAAACTGGTAACGGGACGCATTTTGATCCTTGCAAATGCATAAAATGTTTGGCATTTAAGATTGTTCCCCCCCCCCCCCCCAAAAAAAAGGCCTAATGGACTAAAAACAAATTATTTAAATTAAAGAAGTGAAGTTCTGAAGATACTTTCGGGTCTTTAGAGGGTTATAGAATGTTCCCGGCGAATACTATTTGGGGGATCATTTTGGCTTGTATACTCATTTCATAAACTAGGAGGATGTGGAGAGAGTCGGTGCCATTGATTAGTTTGGTTACGTAATTTAACCCTCACACTTGCTTAAATAGTCCAAACTTTGAAAACTCGTTGCCGATACACCCAGAGGCGTATGAGGCAGGTGAAGGGGACTACCCCCCCCCCCCCATGATTTCAAAGTTCCGATATTCGAGCAACCACCGTGTGGAATTCGGGCAAATAGTTGCCCGAATATTTCATATTTATGCATATCATGTGGGAAGCAAGGTACTCCAATATGTAACTTTTGTAATTTTTCACTTCTTGTTTTTGTTAAACTGAAGTGTTTATATTCCCTCTACTTATTTGCGAAAAATAATAACGCTCCTTTACTTCTCCACAGCTAGTATACGAACGCTTCTTGGGCACATCAGTGCTATTCCCGAAGATCTTCAGGACGAATGCCTAGACGACGTCCGTCTGTGGTTGCATGACGTCACACCGAAAAGAGCCGATGGTTATCCGATTTCAACCATCGGACAAGGTCGACTTATGACCAGGCGCGCCGGTAGTAGTTTGGGATTGGGGGGGGGGGGCGCAAACATTCCAGGGGGCTCACTTCCAGGGGCAGTGACGTAATAAGCAAAAGCTTTTGGAAGGGGGTGCAGAAGAAAAATCTGCATAAGCCACCATTCTTACACGTTGCATGCAGGCCCCGTGGAACGTTTTTCAAAGTGGTGTTTTAACGATCAGGTATAGAGCATAAATTGGCGTTGGGTCCAGGGTCTGAGCCTCGCCAGGGGTCAAGGGGCTGAGCCCCCGGAAGCTCAGGGTTTTTAGGCATTACATTACGGTCAGATAAGCATATTAAGATACCTTACATGTGACACTGGTAGGTCACTAATTGGCGGAGAGTCCAGGGAGCAGAGCCCCCGGAAGCTCAGGGGGTTTAGGTATTTAATTACGGTTAGGTGAGCATCCAGGAGCCCTCTTTAAGGCCTTTAATGTGGTCAAGGGGGCAGAGCCCCCGGAAGTTCAGAGGTTTTAATATTTAACTATGGTTAGATGAGCATCACGGGGCCGCCTTAGGGCCCTTGGTGGGGTCCAGGGGGCAGAGCCCCCTGAAGCTCAGGGGTTTTAATATTTAATTGTCGGCCAGATGAGCATCCAGGGACCGCCTTAAAGGCCCTTGGTGGGGTCCAGGGGGCAGAGCCACCGGAAGCTCTGGGGTTTTAGGCATTTAACAACGGTCAGATGAGCATATTTTCATACCACATTTGTGATATTGGCAGGTCACCTATTTTTTCTCTCTCTCTTTATTTCTTTTTCTCTGTAATATACTTTTTCAAGCCCCCGAGCCCAGCCGTTTTTCAGACCATAACATAAAGGCTTCTAAATAATTAATTTGGGAATTTCTAATTTTCTAACAAACGCATAAAAAGGAATGACCCCCCCCCCCCCACACACACACACACTTCCGGCGCCTATTACCCTAAATAACTCCTCTGATGAGGCAAAGAAAAAACAAATTATTAAGAAGAAATCATATTCTCCCAATCCCGTCATGAAAAGAGGTAAACAAAAAAACTTGCAACATTATTGGCACTAGTGTATATAAATATACCGTACTACGCTGTGATAAAAACGGAACTTCCAAACAGTGTTATTTTACAGACACACAATACACACAACTATTCAAAAGCTCTTGTATTCAAGTCCGTCTTCAACACAAATTTGGAGACTGCAACAGATAAGGCTTTTCTATGTCTAGTGGAAGATTTTTCCAAAGCTTTGGAGCGGCGTTACTGAAAGCATAATCTCCCATATGTACCTTTGTTTTTGTGTGAGGTAGCTGTGGAAGCAGCTTGTCCTGCGTACTTCGTAAGTTATGTGCATATGGATGTGATTTGATAAATAATAGTTAAGACAAATAATTTGGGGCTTGGCCATCCGATGCTGCATAAACAAGCGAAATTATCTTAATGTAACGTACTAAGGGACAAGTGTCCCTAAGTCATGATCAAGGTGTGACAGGTTAACAATATCAAATAGAACATTAATCGTACAGGATCGGGTTTAACTAAATCTCAAGAATAAGTACCATTGTGTTCAAATGGAAGTGTCCGGAACAATAAAGACAAACACATTACAGAGATCGACAGGTAACTACATTCATATAAACGGAGTAAAAGAAAAAATGAGAAGTAAGAGAGATTGAGAGAAAGATATATATAGACAGAGAGAAATATATACATATATATATATAGAGAGAGAGAGAGAGAGAGAGAGAAAGAAAGAGAAAGAGAGAGGGAGAGAGGAAAAGAGAGAGAGGGAGAAAGAGATAGAGAGAGAGATAGACACGGAGGCGGAGAGACGGGGTGGAGAGAAAGAAGGAAAGAGGTAGGACACACATTTACATGCAGAGTGAGGTGAGCAACTAAACAGAATAGTCAAAATAGAGAAAGAGATTCCCTTGGATCTTCTGGGCAAACGAGAGATGAGAAGAGCAGAATAAAAATAAGAAGGTAATACAAGACTGAGATTGTAAAGTAGATGGGTTAACAAAAATGATGAAGTAAACATGAACAGACGACTTTATATAGATAAGATAGAAAGAGCATTGAAGAAAGAAAAAGGGGGGGGGGGAAGTCTTTATGGGTTTTGTATAGCGCTCATATCTGTCAAACTTGACACTTCTGGCGCTCCATAAGTATTAACCCGGCATAGCATGACTGCCATTACGGCGCTCTATAGCATTTCAAGGAATTAATTCCTGCCCGACAAATTGAAATTGCCCGAATTGAAAGATCCAAGGGTCTCGCGATCACATGATTGATGCAGGAAATGTGAAGGAAGAAAAATCAATGTTTGATATCAAATTTTGTCACGCAGGCAACGAAACAGGAAGAAGCATCTCACTAACCTCAATTAAAGAGATATAAATAAATCAACTTCCTGAGAAAGTGGAAAAGCATGGCTTTTTGATATATTTATTTAATTGCATTATTAGACAAAATTTATACTTTCACTTAGCAATTACAGCCAATTCGCTGTTTCAATTTCGAGCGTAAACATTTCCTTTGCATAACCAAATGTGTACTGAGCTAATTTGAATATAATATACGATATTTGATACCCTTATAATTATGATTGCTTTACCAAATCTTGCTTGATCATGGTAGTGACTTGCCTTTGCAATGAAGTCCTCTCCGCAAAATATACATGTTGTTTGGACTATTAATTCACCTATATACTATTTTTCACTTTGTAAGATCTCACAATAAGATCTCACAGTTATGAACCCAGTGCCCCATTTCAAGTTCAAGTTCGTTTATTCATTTCATTTTCATAAAAAAACACAGCAAATGCAAATAAACATACAAGTATATATACATACAAAGAATGTTCAGTTAATACAATAGTTTCAAATGGAATGGGAAAACTAAGGAAAAGCCCATGGTGGCCTTGTATAAAAAGTTCCCCGAATATTATAATTGATATTATTTATATTACTGAGCATATATTAGTTAAAGATATCACAAAATACAGCGATAAAAACAATATAAAAACAAACAAACTACAAAACATGTAGGAAATAATTTAAAATTGGAGAGGGGCAAAATGGTTTAGAAGGTAAACTTAACGGTATTCAAAATATAAGGTCAATTTTTATTTGTTTTTTAAACATTGGACTGTTTTTATATAGGCGAATGAATTGAGGTAGAGTGTTCCATAATTATGTTTGGCAAAGTATTTCTTACAGATTTTTTAGAGAATGAACTTTTTACTTTCCATAAATGAAACGTGTTACAAAGCCGAGTATTGTGAGAATGAATTTGGTTATGATCAAAAATATGGATGATATTCTTTTTGGAAGTATATTTAAAAAAAAAAAAAAACAATTAGTGCAGTATGATATTTGAACAAATCAAAAACATTTAGGTTTTTTTAAACTAAGAACTAAAGGAGCAGAATTGGCATAATAATAACTACCTGTACAAATGCGTAGAGCCTTCTTTTGTAACTTGAAGAGGGTATTAATTTTTCCATAACACGAATTTCCCCAAATAGTTATACAATATGTCAGATGAGGTAATATAAGTGAGTTGTACAAAGTAAATACAATTTCTACTCCTTCTGTATCATGTTTTGTAATGTACACAGAGAAATGCAATTATGCCTATGTGTAATGCGCTAGAAAAAAACGTTTAATCACTATTATCATTATCATTATTATCATTATTCACTTTGACACTTTGATCGGTTACATAATTATTATTATATACCTCACTTAAGAAATCCAGCCATCTGATTGGTCGAAATAGCAGTCATAAACTTTAACTATTCCTGTAAAATTCACGGTAAAATTCCAGTTACCATGGTTACCGGGAAATAGTTCAGTCTTGGTGAAATACCCATAGGTTCACATGTTAAAAACTGGTTTGAGCGATCGAGGATACCGTACGTGTGCGAAGAATTGGTCGGTAATTTCAATCTCGATCGTACTAAATTCCAAACCGAAGGCAAAAATGGCTGAAGAAACTCTCCCAAGATTTCAACTTCTTGATGATGATCAAATGCAAGACTTGCTGATAGTAAGAGCACCAAAAAGGGTACGTTAAATTCTCCATAATTTTTTTTCAAAATAGAATATAGTAGGCCTAGATTCTAGTAAGTAGGTCTAAAGTCTAGTAGTGCTAAAATCCTTCCCGTAGAGATTGCACACATCCCTATGCATTGGCCATTGCGAATTGCGCACTCATGCTAAATTGGTCGATATGTTTTAATTACCAGAGATTCAAACTAATATTGCTCGTGATCCTGAAGGTGTTACTCAGTAAGTGAGGTGTCATAATTATGAAAGCGCAGGTTTTTCTCCATATTCACCACAGGAACGGCCCACCCCCAAAATTGTAAAAATATCTTGCTTAGACTAGAATCTAGATCTAGTCTACTCTCAAAGATACACTCATAAACAAACAACCGTGCATATAAACTAGAGAAAGGCTAAGGTGGTGTCATAAGTTGACTCTTTTTTTTCGGCATATAAAAGTATTAATGATTGCTTTAATATTCGAGAAATAGTTGTTTTTATACGCTCTCGGGAAGGTTAGAATTGGGCTATTGGCCTCGGCACGCGTCAGGCAATAGCACAATTCTAACCTTCCCTTGAGCGTAAAAAAACAACTATATTTCTCTCAAAGCAGTCATTAATACTATACTATCACCCTGTCACGCTTGTCGCAATTTAAAAAGCTATAGTCGGATCAACGAGGTCAGTCTGTACTGTAATAAGACCCAAACGTAATCCGACTCAATTATACATATCATAATCATGATTTAGACTTGGGATTACATGATAAGAGTATTAAAAGCTGATCATATGCATTCATTTCCCATGAAAAGAGATACACAATATCCAGAACTATATCCATAAAGTGATTTATACTAATTTCCTTTAACATTTAGAATAAACAATATCATATATAGTTCCATAAATAATGCAGTTTATTTCATCATTCAGAAGCTCTGAAACTAGGTTACCGTCATGATCAGAATTGAAGATAGATTAAAAATATCCAATATTATATCTATATAATTTCACATGAAAGGAGATACACAATATCAAACGTTATAACTATAAAGTGATTCATACTAATTTCCTTCAACCTTAATAATAAACAATATCATAAATACTTCCATAAATATTGTTTTTTATTTCCTCTTTCAGAAGTTCTGAAACTAAGATTCCGTCATGATCAGAACTGAAGATAAATTAAGATGTAAATTAATATTCGTGAGGCGCGATAGCTATGTGATAGAGTAATGGTTTACCGGGAGGTCCCGGGTTGGAAACCAAGTAGATGCGCCAGTGTCTCCCCTGGTAAGGCAATATTCATCATCTGTCATTTATCCGATCACTTGGAGAGAGGGCTTAAAAGCAGGCGCGCCGGAAGCAGTTTGGGATTTTTTTTTTTTTTTTTTTTTTTTTTTTTTTTTTTTTTTGGGGGGGGGGGGCAAAGATTCCAGGGTGCTCACTTCCAGGGGCAGTGACGTAATGAGCAAAAACTTTTGGAAAGGAGGGGGGGGCAGAAGAAAAATCTGCATAAACTACCATTCTTACACGTTGCATGCAGGCCCCGTGGAACGTTTTTCAAAGTAGAGTATTAACGATCAGGTATAGAGCGTAAATTGGCGTTGGGTCCAGGGCCTGAGCCTTGCCAGGGGTCAAGGGGCTGAGCCCCCGGAAGCTCAGGGTTTTTAGGCATTAAATTACGGTCAGAAAAGCATATTTAGATACCTTATATGTGACACTGGCAGGTCACTGATTGGTGGAGAGTCCAGGGAGCAGAGCCCCCCGGAACCTCAGGGGTTTTTAGGTATTTAATTACGGTTATAGATGAGCATCCAGGAGCCCTCTTCATTTTAAGGCCATTAATGTGGTCAAGGGGGGCAGAGCCCCCGGAAGTTCAGAGGTTTTAATATTTAACTTTGGTTAGATGAGCATCAAGGGGCCGCCTTAGGGCCCTTTGTGGGGTCCAGGGGGCAGAGCCCCCGAAAGCTCAGGGGTTTTAATATTTAATTACTGTCAGATGAGCATCCAGGGACCGCCTTAGGGCCCTTGGTGGGGTCCAGGGGGCAGAGCCCCCGGAAGCTCTGGGATTTTAGGCATTTAACAACGGTCAGATGAGCATATTTTGATACCACATTTGTGACATTGGCAGGTCACTTATTTTTTTTCTCTCTCTTTCTTTCTTTTTCTCTGTAATATACTTTTTCAAAAAGTATGAGGGGGGCTCGAGCCCCCGAGCCCAGTCGTTTTGAAGACCATAACATAAAGGCTTCTACATAAGCATATTTTTTCGCCTGACTGTAAATTTGGGAATTTCTAATTTTCTAACAATCGCATAAAAAGGAATGACCCCCCCCCCCCCCATCACTACGCCAGCGTTCAGGGGCTCATGTCTTCTCACCCCTATAACAAAAAATAGACACGCTTTCCCATTCTCTCATAATATGCCCACGATATGTGCGTATCGCGATTATAAAAACCTCCATTGATAAATATAGATGGCATGCGCAATGTTTAGGAAATTTAATCCCTGTTAACTTTCCTTTTCTTTGAATGGAATTTTATATGTGATTTAATTCAGGTTTTTATTATTGTTATGTTCTTTGGGGTTAAAAATACAAACCACCCCCCACTTCCGCCTATGCCCACTTTAAACATCTGTCAAATTCCACTCCTTTCTGATGCCTTGTAACTAGCTCCTCACAACGCCGCAAGGTTCAGGTTTACATGCGGGACAGTACTATCTCAGCCTTTTCTCAGGTTATGTTTCACCACATTATTATACTCTTTCGAACTAATGTTTGCACATGTTGCGTGATAGGTATCCTCACAATCTGAGCACTTTACTTGTCTACGGTTTTTCCTCACAAGAGTCTTACAGGCTTCACACTTAGACAGGCTTAAGTCCACTCTACGATGACTTGGGTTCAGGCTCACGTCACCAGACAGTAGTAGGATAAGACAAAAACCAATGTATTTGTTTGGTCTTAATTCTATATTAAGGAAAGTTGGACGAGACAAAATCCTAGAGACCTTAAAATATATTGCAGAATTTGACATACAGTCTTCTCTCTGGATCGAGTATGAAAACCCATTGCCCAATTGGTTTCCGTATGGAGAAGAGAATTCAATCTTCTTTGCGGTAGTAATGTCTGTTTCAAGACGAGGCAACAAAACAGAAGGTTAACACTTCTTATCAAAATAGTGTTCATCATGTTGATAGTACACAGGTAGACTCAGTTATATAAAACATTCTAGAGTCTACTTCCCTTTAAGATGTCTTGTCTCCAGTGCAAGTCTCCGATTGAGATCCTCAATAGTAGGCTCTTGATCACGTTTCTTGTAGTAGGCTATCTCATTCCGGTAACCTCAAGCTGAAAATCCAAGATGGCCGCCGATTTACCCAGTAACATCTGCCCAACTTTTTTACAGTGCACTGTCAAATCCCAGCCTACGTTATGATCCAACATCGAAACCCAAAATACGAATCATATCAAATCAAGCAGATCAATTTATTGATATAAAATAAACCATTTTGGATTGTCATCCGTATGCAAGGAAGTACAACAGAAGAACATAACCAGGTGAGTCCCTTATGGTGCTGCATAGAGTTAAAATATTCTTATTTATTGTTTAAAGCCCATCTGCACTAGTTTGGCCGGGAGGAATTAGACCTCACTGCGTGGTCACTGGCAGGTGGTTATCTCATCAAATCAGCTGTCAATTAACATAAGAAAACGGGGACCATGGGGGATCAACGGGTACCGCTTAAGCATTCTTGGCTGTATAGAGGGCGCAAGTAGCTACAAGTAGTGCAGTCCCCCTTTAATACATTTGATTTAAAAAAAAATATTGATAATAAATTATTATTTTCACTTTTCTAGTTTTGTTATTTTGCTTTGGAGAGTAAATTTGCCTAATTGTATCAAGAAATTCCCTCTTTAGAATATACCATGAATACATTAGCTTTACTCTTACGAGCACCCTCGATGTTTACCCTATATTTTTTCATTCGTTTTGTGCCAATTCTTCTGAGGAGGGCGAACCTCAGAAGATTTTCACCACCTACGCATATTGCCGCTGGTAACGGCGATTTTATTTTGTTTTTTGTTTGAGGGAAAGGGGGGGGGGGTAATTCAGTTCAATACTACTAACATACCACACTGCAAATTCGCTGTACAACGACTTTACACAACAGTTAGGTGGTTCACTCCTTTCACAGATTGATTGTTTGATTGATTGGTCAAATTTTATTCAAACTTCCAACATACAATATACTAGAATAACAGATCAAAATTAGGTCAGCTTGAACAGGATAACCCACGAAAGCTCGAGAGTTTATTTCCAGTGGAGTTGTAAACAAGAAACCACACAACCGGGCTTTTTCACTTACGTGAAGAAAATTATACAATAGGGACTTTTAGATTAACACGACGAGAGCGTGGACTGCCGCGTGTGACATTGTGTTAAGGCACTGGGCCGTGCCCGGCAGTGCCTTAAAAGGACGTCACATTACCTTAAAAGAATGTCACACGTGGCGGTCCACGTTCTCGTCGTGTAAATCTAAAAGTCCCTATTGAGGGTGCTTCAACGACTCCTCTATTGTTAACGATCTCTCTTTCAACAACGCTTTTTATGAATCTTATGGTTCCATTTCACGCAAAGTAAGTTTAATCCACTCAAATCTATGTGATTTTAAGCCCGTATTAGGCCAGGCTGTAGTTCTCTTAAACACGCCGGTTCACAGATGAACGGTTGTAATGCTTGAATAATAGTAACTGTTCAACCCTTTTCGTAGCATTTTTAGCAAACTTTTCTTTATCTTCATAACTTGTGAGGAGAAACCCGTGTAATTGGAACTGCGATGTCTTCTCCTGAGTCGAGATGGCGTGGATGGGCTAGTGTATTTGGCGGAGTTCTCATCAACTTAACTACCGGGACTATCTATACCTTTGGTAAGGTTAATAAGTTCTCGTTAATTAATGACGTCCGCTTTGAGCGTGATTCTTTGGCGCAAGCGGTTGGACGTATATTATGGTGGTTTTGGAACCACCTTCGTCAGCACGCGCATACGCTAAATGTGTGAAGAGTCGCATGGGGTGGAAAATAAGAGACCTATAGCGAATGGTTGGGCGTCAATCCGGTGGGGGGGGGGGCAGGGGGACACGTCCCCCCACGATTTTTCCTAGGGGGAGACACCAGGTACAACGATTTTGTATACATAGCCAAGGAAATGAGAGTTCAATTTTCGTTAAGAAAACCTGAAAACTAAACTTTTCAATGCATTTTCAGTTTTGATCTAAATTTGGAAGATAGGGCCAAGTGCGTTGAAGCGGGTCGAGCATCAAAATATTGGCATAATGCGCTGTGCATGGCTGCGCTCATCCAATACTTTATTCCAGAGCAATAACTTCTGTGATCCAGCGTGGAGATAGGTAGCGCGAAAGAAAGGCCTCAGAAAAGTTTGAAAGAAATTGGGATTGAGGGGACCTGGGAATGGCTCGCATGCACTGCGTGCAAAACCATGCTATGGGATTTGGGTACATGATGAACACGTCACGGTCGTGACGCGTGCTGTAGCACAAACATCCGTCCATACTAACAAAATCATGCAGAGTATAAAATGGCGTCTAAAATGGACATCTTGACGGGTTTTAGAGATCTGGCTCCGAGACACACTGCGTATTGCAACTCGGAATATCAAGGACGCAAAGGGGGCGAATGATATGGCGTTCTGAAAAATGACGTCACGTGTTATATTGTGTGGGAACCAGTAACAGACCAGCCAAGACACGATATTTTGTCACCCCTGACGGCATTTTTTAGGTAATGCAAAAATACCCTAAAATATTTTGTTACTTGAAAATTGAAATGACTCGAATTGTGATCATAATATTACAGACATCTGAAGTTCAATGCTTAATAATTATTTAATGTTGTTAAAAAAAATCATAATATTCCCCTTAAATTCCAATATTTTCTTGATTCGTTTTCATAATCATAACGGCCCAGCGCTCCTAATGTCACCCAGACAGATTATTATACACGATGGTCCTAGCGAACAGAGAGTAATCATTCAGTTCGAAATTAAAGGTAATACAAAGTTTTGGGAAATTTTTAAAAATTGGGTGGATAGTGATTCTTTACAATTTTGATATATTTGGATGCCCTTGTGGATGTATTATAAGCCCTAGGAAATTTAGCCCATAAAACACTTCTGCTTTCAAGAAATATTGAATAAAAAAAAATTTACCGGTGCTCCCAGTAAATCTTGATAAATTTCAAATAGCGCCTACGGCCGCACAATAATTATATAGTAGCTGCGACCATGAAAATCTCAGAATATGTAGTTGTGATATATTTTTTCCAAATGGGAATAGCGAGTTGGTCGATTTTAGTCAAGAAACATTGTTTTATAGCTTAATTGATATCTTGACCTTGAGAGGGAGCTATACAACATAAATAGTTTATTATTTACAATTTCATATCTTTAGACCCGATTTCAATCCCGACAACGATCACTGATGGTAGTAGGGTCGCATATGCTTCCAATATGTTCATTGGAACCAAATTCATGACCCCATACCTAATAAGAAGATGAAGAACAAGGGGGAAATTGGAGAAGAATCGTTCAGCGTTACCAGTAATTATTTTCTCTATATGACCGAGGCATACATGGGCACAGTACATGTACATACTGCGTGGCAAGAAGGAAATAAGCGAGCAAAATAAGGGCAATTACAAAGAGAGAGAGAGAGTTGTTGTTGCTGTTGTTGTTGTTGAGAGAGAGAGAGAGAGAGAGGGTAGTCTTTGGCCCGGGTTCAAATTAAATTTTCTTTAATTTATTAGACCCGGTACTGACCATTATCTACCATGTGATTGCCATGTGTACACCACATCAAATAGCGCCTCAATTTTGTTTAGTGTTATAACGAACTTATTGGCTTGTACCGTGTAGATTATTACCATGTGTTTGATCTTGTTATTAGAAACAAGATCAAACACATTATCATAATCTACAGGGTGCAACCAAACATATCTTAACAACAATTGAAATTTCTTTCAGGAAGCCAATAAAAGCTCGGTTTTTTTAAAATTTTATTGAAAGAGCATTCTAGAGAAGATAAACAAATAAGAATAACAATGAGACCGTTCACTTCTATCTCACCCCGCCAAATAATCCGAACAAAAGAATCAACCGAGGGGAATCAACTGTTAAACGAATTTTTCATGAGTTCTGGAAAAATTAATGAATACTGCTTGACATAGTAGTACTGAAGGGCATCAAAGGCGAACGATTGTGGCTAGTCGCTACAATAATTTAGAAATCGTTGCTTGGATTGCTTTTCCCTAAAAATTACCATGAGATATCAAGCTACATAGAACTATGATCGTCAAGAAATATACTGTCTTGAAAACATTCAGAAAACATTCAACTAGAATGAATAAAACTTAATGCAAATGAATAAGACTAGAATTTGACCATGTTTATCATCCAGTACCAAATACCCAAACAAAATCCGAGCCAGATGCATATAAGGCCTATAAACAAATGATGTTGTATTGCCCTTTAGGTGCCAAAACATGTGTAGGTCGGTCGGATTTTTTTTTTTTTTTAACTTAAAAAAAATATATACTTTCTCTTTGGGCTGATATTTCTCAGTAATTGAATGATTTAATACATTTTTTTTTCTAAAACACGGTAAAAAAAAAATTAAAAATAAAAGCCGACCGATGATTTTCAAGATTTTGGGGTCGGTCGCAAAGGGCAATACAATTTTTTTTTTTTTAGGCCTAAGGTTAAGCTTAAAGACAAAGATTTATGACAAATTGTCAATTGACCTTGATTGTACCGTGTGAGTCAACAAAAAGTATACATCTAGAAAATTGCTAATTATTTCAAAAATCATCTATGAACAGTAAGTTATTATACATCTAATAAAAGTTCGTTTTATCCCAAATCATTTGGTATCATTTTTGTGTGGTATGTGTTCACGCTTGGATAAACAGGAGGCAATAACTTTGCGCTGACGTCATCGAATTTTATTAAACTTTGCAGACAGTTGTCATGGGCTTGGATACATGTGTCTGTACAGTTTCATTGAAGTAGGTATAAGGATCGTCATTTGAGAGCAAGTTGAAAGTATTTCGCAATTTTCTTGAAATCTCACCGAAGACGGCTTAATAATTATTCAGATACTTTTGTTCTTTTTTAATCTACTTAATAAAAAAATGCAAACATTTCTTGGGATAAAAGCCAAACGGTTAATGTTCATACACTGTTATACTTTCTTGATAGAAATAGGCAGATGCCGTACATGAAAATAAAGAATGTGGTAGCAAGTTCAAAGTCGATTAAACCTTACTTAATGCTGATAAAAAAGACAATAAATGAACCGCTCGATGAAAATAAACGGCGTGAAACAGAATAACTAGAGAGAGAGAATGTGTGTGTAGCAACATAACGTGGTATAAATTTGAAAGTAACTGTAAAGGTGACATGTAATATTATTGTGCCCCCCCCCCCCCATGCTCAAGCTCAGATTGATGCCCATGACAGTGATGTCTAAAAAGTAAACGGGTTGAATACTAGGACACTGCTAACGTTTACATTTCACAGATAGGATATACTTGACATATTCATAATTCACTCCTGCAAAGTTCTACAGAATTTGATGTTGGCTGCAAATGGGACATAGTACCTTCACATTTTTTTGGTTCATTTATGCATTCATTTATTCTTTCATCCATTGATTGATTATTTTTTTCTTCAGGAAACATGACGCCCTACGTCGTGTCATACATACGCAAACACGGGAGAGAAAAGGACCTGACGTACCAGGTAAAATCCAATGCCCAATGCGCCGAACGAAGCGCCATTCAGTGCGCTTTAACTGCGTCAGCGGCTGCGCCTTTTGACCGTGATATCGTACAAAGAAGGAACGCAAGAGGAACAATGCGAACATTGCGTTGAATTCAAATGCATGCTATATATTTATGTATAGACTTTATTAGCCCAGGTGTAACCTCCGGGTTATGGTAACCAATCGAAATGAGGCCTTTTGTACAACGAACTGGAAACACTAGGTGGCGTCCTTTCAAATGAGGTCATTAGCTTTAAAAGGCAATCCAACCCTTGCAATGAAATAAGGTCATTTGTAATAAGGCAGAAAACAAACAGAAACAGAGTGGCAAAAGTTCCAAATAAATCTGACGAATTATAACAAAGTTTTTTTGCCATGTTATATTATAAAGTCACTGATTTGTATATATTTGCCATGTTCTATTATAAAGTTAATTACTAGTATGTTATTTGCCATGTTCTTTTATTTAGTCACAGACTGTTATGTTTTTTGCCATGTTCTATTGTTACGTCACAGACTGTTACTAGTATGTTATTTGCCATGTTCTTTTATTTCGTCACAGACTACTGTTATGTTATTTGCCATGTTCTATTGTTACGTCACAGATTGTCATCTTGTGTACCAGCCTCTTGTTTGCCGTTGATAGTTTAGGCATTGTAGTAGGAACATGGATGGAGAAAAAATATGGAGTCAGAAAAACGATTCTTTGCGGCTCTCTACTCTGCTGGTAAATAAATTCATTTTTTTAGTATGATCTGGGGGGGTGTTTCACAAAGATCCTAAGTTGTACTTATCTCTAAGTTTGATTTAACAATTCGTCCCTATTTTCACAAAGTGACGGTAGTGAATGAAAATCGCTTACAATTTGCGAGCGGATTTTCCTCACTACCGTCACTTCGTGAAAACAGGAACGAATTATGGAAGGTCGTTAGTATCTTTGAAAATATTTTGTAAAAGTTATTTTAAAAGGCATAAAATGTTGATTCAAATCATTCATATTTTCTATTATCAAAGAGCTTTTATGTTCTTGATGTGGAACTAAATTATGAAGAGTCTAAAATACTTCAATTTTTGTTTTTGAATGTATTTTATTTTGAGGCTACAAAATAATGGCTCTCCATAATGTTTAAGTCCAACTAAGAGTTAAGTTCGACTTAGGATCTTTGTGAAACATCTCCCTGGTATCACTGGTACAATTAATTTGTGAAATATATTGATTCAGGTCATTAAATCAGTTAATTGTTCCCGATTCATCCAAATCTACAGTATTTGAATTCATAGACAAGCCCAAGATAATTTGTTCATAATGTGACCCGGGAATAATTCAAAGCTCGTTGGGAGCACATATAAACATTGGTAAATATATGATATTTGTAATGGAAGAACTCATTAACGTATATTATTATTATAATAATTACTGTTACTACAATGTATTATCATTTGCATCATCATCATCATCAATATTAAGTGCTGATAATATTTGTTAGGTTATAGTTCTTGTTGTTGTTATTATTATCAGTATTACATTTTCTTTTAACAGGATTGGATTGGCAGCATCATTTTGGGCTATCAGCGTCTCTTTTTATCTCTTTCTCTTCACCTATGCATGCTTATTCGGTTTATCGACTGGTTGTGTATATATTCCTACTGTGATCTCTGGAATGAAGGTATGTTTTACCCCAAATTTAGCATATTTCTCCCTAGACCAGAATCTGGCCTATTTAATTTGGATCTCTACCATACCAATGCAATGCGACCCTCCCCCAACCCCCCCCCCTACTTACTTACTTACTGCCAGCCGAAGATGGCGTGATCCTTAAAATTACACCGCCCGGCGAAAAAATAGGTTCTTAGAATAGGGCTCGTGGGCGTACGAGTTCGTTGATAACGCCATCTTCGGCAACTTGAATCAATAATATTGTAGGGAATATAAAGAACCGGACAGATTCTGGACTAATTCCCCCCCCCCCCCCTTCAGATTGGAAGTAATTATATTTTCGGTATAATGTCTCTGTAAGGAAAATACCTAAGAAATAATGTTAAAAGGTGAAAGTGTATTAATTAAACAAATAACAATAACAAATCTTTACTTTGTCTGTATATTGGTTATAGTGTTCCTACTGTCGTCTCTAGAATGAGTGTATGATTCTCACTTAATTAAGCAGATTCACCCCTTCACATAGGCAACGAAGATATCTTTTATAGCCGCTATACTGTAAACAGAATTCTCTTTGTATAGACAATACTCGAGGAATGGTGTAAACGATTGAAAATGACAATTTGCCCCCCGCCCCCCCCCCCAAAAAAAAGAGAGTGTTCAATAATGTGTTGTCAGCCGTCGTGAATCCTTTGCCCATTTTGTGTTCAGATTTGTGACGTCGAACAATACGTTGTAAAAGTGAATTATTTTACAGCTTAACAAGTCTTTCTACATAATCATGCACTTTCATTCACTCTGAATTAAATGTCAATGCTCAAAACTAAAAGATTGGACATTGGAGGTTTGAGGATACTATTTTCGCCCTTAATGTCGAGATAATAACTGAAACAAATTTCACCTCGTGAATTGGCGAAAAGGCTAAGAGGAACAATGTCTCAAAAGATGTAGAGAAGAAAATATTATAACAACGGTAGATGGAATGCTCATCATCTTATAACAATAAATCGAAAGCTTTTGTGGAGTTCAATCTATACCTCTTGTGTATTATATTCCATATAGCCTTGTGAATTGACATATTCTCTAAGTATATATATAGATAGATAGATAGATAAACTAGTTCCCGTCTGATGCTTTTTACGTGTTGTTTACTGTTCAGTGGTTCCCGAGGAGGCGTGGCTTAGTCGCTGGTACCCTCCTGGGTTTCTGTGGAATTGGGAGCGTCGCCTTAGATTTCATTCAGACTCTCTTTATCAATCCCAACAACCTCGCTCCCAACGAAGTCCGGACGCTAGGAGGAAGGGAAGAAATGTAAGCTCTCACTTAATTCTTGTTGTTGACCAAGGGAAGCCTCAATCAGCATCATTTAGAGAATGGATTTGTGGGTGAATTTTCAGCCTCTTCATTTTCGGGAATTTTTTTATTAAGGTCAAGTATCTTTTTCTTCTCTTTAAATGATTAACCCTTTCCTAGCTTTGATCGTTTAACGGAACAAGGAAGGAATTGTTGCAGTCCACTTGAGTCACACGTATACTATGTTCCATATTTAATGTGGCATTCTACAATTTCTATCCACAGTGATTAAAGAATTAACAAACAAATAAATTCTTATAACGAACCTTGTTTGCATTTGGTAAGGTTATGCGCTTGTTATAAGCCCCATAATAATGTGTGGCATTCTACAATTTCTATTTACAGTTATTAAAGAATTAACAAACAAATCAATTCTTATAACCTTGTTTGGTAAGGCTATGCGTCGATTATATGCCCCATTATGTGTGGCATTCTACAATTTCTATCCACAGTGGTTAAAGAATTAAAAATTAAACAAACTAATACATTCTGGATTCCGGACCTTAATTTTTTGGTAAGGCTTTGCGTTTGTTATAGGCACCGTTATATGTTTAATTTGTGAATTGAGACTTCCTATCCACTTCTTCTTGTTTTTCAATGTGCAGATATTTCACGCAGGACTCGGTTCTGAACCGGACACCAAGTTACGTTCCTATTACAAGCCGGGTTGTGCGCCATTTCTGCAAATAACCGGTCTGTTGCTTAGCTGCGAGCCCCCTGATTATAATCTAGATACGGAGGTGAGCCGAGGGGTCTAGGTATAACGCCAATCTGTAGTCCCCCCCCCCCTGCACACGAGAGTATAATCATTTAGGACCCGCCTCCCCCCCCCCCCCACCTCAGTTTTTATTTAGGGTACGCATATGCATGTTCCCTCCTTTTTGAAAACACCCCCTAAGGCCTATATGGTCAGAAATCAGAGCGGCGACCGACAGATTAGTAGCCTGCTCGGTCGCCGCTGGAATTTAAGCATCGCCTAGCGATTTTTTTGTTTTGGAGAAGTTCGAGCAGGCTGGAGAGCTCCAGCGATGGCCTGGGCGGTTGCCCTGTCGATTTCTCGTCGGTCGCCGGTCGAATTTTTGGTCAAAACTGGGCGAAATCGCAGAGCTTTTTCCGCCCCGGTGTCCCGGGCAGTGTCCGACCGGTGACCCACCGATTCCCGAGCAGTCTCCCACCGGCCGCCAGCTGATTTTAAAGATATTGCACGGCGGGCCGGCAAGTGATCGGCGGGGCTCCCAAAAATACGCTCGGTGCTCGGGCCGTTTCGCCGCTCGGGCACCGAACTAATCGAGCGTTCGCCGCCTAGCAAATTTAGGTCAAAAAATCGAAGCCCGCTATATAGGTCGAAGGCTGTCGACCGATTTTGGACTCGCCGACCAGTGACCGACTGATCTCCCAGCGCCGACCGGGCGGCGGACCCGCTCGACAGGCCTTTGGAACCAAGCGGCCTTTCAATTTTTGACCCTAAATCGCTCGACGGTGAACGCCTCGATTAGGTCGGCTCCCGGGCGGCGACCGCCCGGGTAACCGAGCGTAGTCTGGGCGGCAAGTGAAAGTGAGCAGGCGGCCGCCCGAAATTTTAACTCCGCGCTAAAACTTTAGCAGCGATCGAGCGATGCCTTAAAAACAAGCGGTGCCTCGATGGCCGCCGCTCGGTGGCCAGGCAAAATTGGCTAAAAACTCGCCGCTCGGCCGCCGAGCAGGCTACTTTTGGGTAATGTGACTATATAGCATAAGTCCGGTGTGTAAAGTCAATACGGGCCGGATTTTTTGTGTACTACGAGCCGGACTTTGGTGCGTGAAAAGGCAGGGGGCGTACGCAGGGGGGGGGGGTTTGGGGGTTTCAAACCCCCCCCCTTTGGTATTTTTTATGTATGTAAACCC